>VWZG01002652.1:325012-345174 GCA_013396735.1 Grallaria varia
GTCAATCTTACCATCTGAGGAAATGATGCTTCCCAGATAGGTGAACTGCTGGACTGACTTGAGTTCTGACTCACCTATGGTGATGCGGGGGTGATGGAAGGCTTCCTGAGGTGCAGGTTGGAAGAGAACTTCTGTCTTCTTCAAGCTGACCTCCAGCCCAAAAAGCTCAGCAGAGCTGCTTCTGTGTGAGCAGCAAGGGCGGCATCATCAGCAAAAAGAAGCTCCCGGACAAGGTGATTGAGGGTCTTGGTGTGGGCCTTCAGTCTCCTGAGGTTGAACAGGCTTCCATCGGTATGGTATCGGATGTAGATGCCATTTTCTGCCTCACTTCATTTACATTGCAGATGAAGTGAGAAAATATTAGGTAAGGAGTTGAGGAATGGACTTTATTTGGAAAAGGTAATAAAATGGTAGCTTGATGGAAAAAGACAGGATCTTGAGAAGACTGAAGAGATAGAGTGTTCTCCATGGCACACCAAAGATTTGTTGCTATGGGTGAGCAAAATGACCTTTGAGGAAATGGGAGAACAATGATATCTGCAAGAATGAATCACCTTTCTAAGATTGCTTGAGCTGGTAACTGTAGGTGAATTCCTGGTACCCATCAAAAAATTACTGATTTAATTAAGTCAAAATTTTAGCAAGGGTATTCCACTTAAGCATTTGCAAATTTTCTTCTCAAACTGTCTCTACACTCTCTAGTCCCTAGACTGAGTAATTATTTTGGGATGAGGTGCTCCAATATTTTGAAGCTATGAAAATGGGATACAACTGTTACTGGGCAATGGTTAGTTCAGCTGCAGATATTCTGTCATTTCAGACTCCAGGTTAAGTATGACAGAGAGATTTCAAACTCCTTTAAGCTCCTTCTCAGCCCAGTAGTTTTTCATGTACAGCGATCTTGTAGGTGTGTTGTAGTATCAGATAATAAGATTAGAGTTTTGTATATGTTAGCTAAAAAGAAAACTGCTAGCTATTGCTAATCTGTCAATACTTTTCTTCTGAAATTTAGAAGTATTTTTTACCACTGCTCAAATGAGTAGATAAAACTGCTATGAGCTGTTCAGATACTTAGATTTAATTGACAAGATGGATTATCAGTGAGAGGAAATATAATAAATACAAGGAAATAGAATAGATTTTTTTTTTTATTACTTAACTTTGCACAGTCATTTATTTGATGCATAAAAATATTTGGAGGACAGGTAATGACAACAGCATTTTGAAGAAAGGCACTTTCAACATGAGAGAAAATAAAAGGTGTAATCAAAAAAAGGAGAAACAAAACAATGACACATTGTATAAAATGTGGAAAGAAATTAATGAGAAACTGGCAATATAAAATAAATTGAGAAATGATAAAGAGAAGATACAAAATGTAGGACTTCTCAATATTTCACATTTATTGATTGTTTCTATGTCAACAAAAGATGGTACAAGTTTTAAGTTTGAATTCCAGGTGATACTATTTTCCCCCAACCTACAGCTGAAGTATATATCATACATCTCATCTGATGTCTTTAAAGTACATCACAAAAATAAATTTTATAGTCTTATTTTTTCCCATACTCTTGGCTCCTTGATCATTCTTTTCAGAACATGTTTAATTTAGTTTAAGGCAATCATTAAAAGAATAATAGAGTTACTGCCTTTGACAGCACAATTTTCATCCCAAATGGCATTGAAGTACTCTTCAAACCTTTTTTCAGGTTTGAAATTACAGTACAGTTCAACCATCTCAAGCTGATAAGGAGGAATGGGTAAGTTTAGGTAAGGAGGAGTACTGCATTTCCCTTGCAACCAGGTATCCTCAGCATTTGTTCATCTTTACATTAAGAGGAAAACCTGGACCAGTGCCAGCCAGGGTGCAACAGTGTGCAGGAAACCTTCAAAGAAGTGATCTCTCAAGTACTACAGAATGAGCAGGCAGCTCTGATAAGAGACTCCATCTTCCCCGGGCAGATGTCTTTATGGTGCCCAGACATGGTGCTTTAGTGTAACTGATGTCCAGGCCATCTGAACAAATATGTACTTATTTGCACCTTGCTCAGTCATAAGGGCTTTTATTTTGAACTTAAAATAGAGGATTGAGTGTGTGTTTCTGCTACTGTAAAACAATTCACAAGAAAAAAGGAAAAGTGCAGCTTCTGAAACATGTTAGCTACTGTGTCTCAACACAAACAGTGCCATGGAGAAATTGCCCAAATAGATCAGAACTTTTTTTTTTTTGGTAACAATAGCCAATATGCAAAACAATTAAAATGTGACCCGACAATATCTGCTGATGACACTAAGATATACAACGTGGTATAAAAGAGGGGATCATTGTAAAGAGTTGTGGAAAGTTAAAATAAATATAAATAAGGGTGATACATATGAAAAAGATACTGGCTTTGCTGTTATGATATACACAATAATTGGCAAGTCAAATGCTAGTAATGACTAGAAAACTAAAAGGAAACTAGATAAATCAATCACTAATGGAAAAGGAACAAAGAGTAGGAAAGACATCTGTAACCAGGGATGAACAATCTCCTGCAGAAGAGAAAGTCTGCAGAAGAGAAAACAGAGAGAGGATCATTGACAGGAGTATTAAATACAGAAGGGGTTTGAGGTAATCATCTTCAGCTGTTTGCTGTCTTGTGCAGTACAGAATAAGGAGTTACAGTAAAACTAGCAGATTACAGACAAAACAAAACTTCTTCTTGTGTAGCCAAGTTGGAATTTTTATGCCACAGGATGCTGCAGAAGCCAAATGATTACATGAAATTCAGAAAGAACTGGGTAAATCTGTGTAAGAAATCCCCCACTGATGGTTATTAAGTACCACCAAGCCCTCTGTGGCTCAAAAGGTTGCTCAACCTTAAATCACAGGAAATGAAGTGAGTGTTTTGGGGTCATAGGGCTGTGGTATTTCACTGCTCGTATTTACTTTTCTAAGTATTTTCTTAATATTTTATTACTAGTACATGTTGGAATAGTTTGACCTTTGATTTGACCCATTATGGTCTGTAAGTGCAAGCTATTACTTTTATCAACTGGAGATCAAGGTCTTTTCACAGTAACAGGAAAAGAGTGAGAAGCTGGTCAGTTCCAGCCCCCTCCAACTCACCCACCACAGGGCACAGCCAAGACCCTCCAGCACCACGGTGGTGGTGCCTGTCAAAGGAAGAAGTGGAGCATGAAAATGAATGAGAAACAGCTCTGCAGACACCCAGGTCAGTGAAGCAGGGGCAGGAGGAGGTGCTGCAGGGGCAGAAGGAGGTGCTGCAGGAGCAGGAGGAGGTGCTCCAGAGGCTGGAGGTGAGATTCCCCTGCAACTCCTGGTGTAGACCCTGGTGAAGTTCGCTGTCTGTCACCCACGCAGAACCATTCAGGAGAGGGCTCCTGGTAGCAGCTGTGGCCTGTGGGAAGGACTCATGCTGGGCAGGGAAACAGCATGGGAAGGAAGGACTGGTTTATGGGCTGACCACAAACCTGATTCCCCATCCTCCTGCACCACTCAAGGCAGGAGAAAGTGGAGCCAGGAATGAAGGAGTGAAGTTGGGCCTGGGAAGAATGGGGAACTGGTGGAAAAGTTGTTCTTTTCATTTGGTTTAATTTGTATTGGTGTTTTTTCTTCCAATTTTAGGTTGTTCATCATCCTATTCTATTTTAATTCTTAATAAATTAATTTTCCCAAAATAAAGTCTGTTTTGCAGAGTGTAAACAGTAAGTAATCTCTCTGTCTTCATCCCCACCCATGCTCTTCCACCTTATTTTCTCTACCTCCCTGTCTAGGATGGGTAGGGAGAGCACGTCCGGATGAAGGTCAGGTAGCCAACCAAAGTTAACCCACCACAACAGTGTAACCATAGTTTGGAAGTTTTAGTCTTTATTTCCCAGGAGCAAATTACTTGGGGCAGATATATTTACTCCTAGAGAAAATCTATACAGGTATATGAACCACTATAGTGTGCTTTTCACTTCACTCTCCGTAGGATCATATTAAGTTCTCATGAGAAATCTCCAGTAAAATACTTGAAGCACTGCTAAGGTGTAAGAGATATATCACTCTGGAAATAAGTGTGAGGATGACAAATTTTCCAGTATTTCCACTGTGTAGGGTGCCCACACGACATTTTAATTTAATCTTTGCTGTCCTGTGAAGATAGTTAAAAAGGACGTGATCATGTAGGTATGTACGGTATCATAGCAGGTCTGATTTGTCTAAAACGGTGAAAGGAGAGTTATGAGCTTTTGCTGTGCATCTTTTCCAAGGGATTTAATTAAAATTAAGTAGAGGCAGGAGCTGGACTTGTCAAGTATACAATGTTGCACATTCAGCAATTACATGTAGGTGAATTGAACTTTTCTATTACTGATTATGTATAAATGTATGATTTTTACCTCCTGGCAAAATAATAAAATAATCGTTTGAAGTAACTTAGATGTGATGCAGCAACTAACAGAAAATGAAATACTAAAACTAAACTTTTTTTTTTCTACATTACTCTTTTCCACATGCAAGTATTGGTAAAAAAAGAAGACAATGCAATATATTCATTTTAGTTATTCAGACACGGATTGCAGATAAATTTAGACATTATTAGAAAACTCTAAGATGGATTCTTTAGTCATTGTATTAGCCAGCATACAGCGGGTGTGAAGAATGTAATGATTACAAAGCATGTACTTTAATTGCTATGAAACAACGTATAGGGGTTTTTTTAAAACACAGTGAGATAATAAAATATGTTTCATTGTACCTGGCACTTTTTTTTTTTTTTGTAGTAGTAGTAGCTATGCTGATTATATAAGTGATTGGAAATAGAAAGGAAATGTATCCAACACTACATTAAAATGTTCCTTATTGCCAGCTATGCAGGATGACCTTTGCTTTAATATCATTCCTTTCAGCAGTTATGAAACAGTTAAGTGCAAAGTAGCAGTGCTTTAATGCAAGGATGAGTTGAAAATTAGGCCAGGGAAAAGTCTTTTCTGGGGAGTCAGAAAAGAAGGATGAATTTTCCAGTACAAATATTTTAAAATCTGATATTTTATCAAATGATGTTCCTTGACCAGTCAAAATTATGTATATTTTGGAGATAAGCAATACCAAGTCATAGAGCGGGTCCTCTGTGTATGGAAAAGATTAACATTGCATTGTCAAACCTGTCAAATGAGATAGTGTTTTTTCCTTTTCCTAGAGCCGTGAAAATATGTGTGCTGATAAAACTCATCTCTCAGAATCATACAAACTTTTGTTCATAATCTTAAGAAAGGAATTTAAGATTGAATAGGAATAGGGACATGATTTCTCTGAAATGTGATATTTTCATCTGAGGAAGTTTAGGCTCTCTTAGTCTCTTTGCGTATTATAGTGAAAGTAGGGGTGTGACACCTGGAAGTGCATGTTCCAAGTTGCTTTAACTAGCAAATGCAGCAGCTTAAGACATGGCAATGCAGAGGTATCCTATTGGGTCTGGCTAAGCTGGAGTTCTTTTCTCCATAGCAGCCCTCACAGTGCTGTTCTTTGCATTGGTAGCTGGAAAGGTGTTGATAACACACCACTGTTTTGGCTGCTGCTGGGCAGTGCTGGTGCAGAATCAGTGCAGTAACATTCCTTCCCCAGTAGAGGGCAAGATTCTGGGAGGGGACGCAACCAGGCCAGCTGACTCAAACTAACCAAAGGGATATTCCACACCATATGACATCCGCTCAGATAGAAAAGTCAAAATTATTATTTCCAATGGCTGTCTGCTATGTTGTTGAAGCCCTGCTACTCAGGATATCGCTGCTGATGGGAAGTAAAGAATAAACCTTGTTATTTTCTGCTTCACTTTTTGTGAATGCAAGCTTTCACTTGTTCCACGTGTTCATAGAAGTTTTGTTTAAGTAACATGGGATTGGACTGCATTTCATTGAGTTTCATGCAAAAAGAATTCAAAGAGGTGTTAAATAGTGATGCAAGATGAGATCTCCTAAGACATGACTCTGTAACTGGCTGAACGAATAAATCAATCTAATCTTAAGTGCAGATCAACCGTTTTACGGATTTACTAGTAATAATAAATTAGCAATATACAAACAAATTCAACACTAGTTTGCTGATAACCATAACTCGTATATATTAAGTAACATCTTTTGTATTATGTATTAAACTTAGTGCAAATATTGTTTTCTTGAAGAAAAATTTTTTAATATTTTTCCTGATCTACAATTAGCAGATCAATTTATACAGAGTATAGCGCTCAGTTTGTCAATCTTTTTGTTTCTATTGACAAATTATTTAGTTCAAACAAATTAATGACAACATTCATGCTTGAAATCAGGGTATAAACTACATCTAGAGAACTTAGAGAACCATAATAAATCACCATATTATCTGTTTAAATCTCCACTAATGACCTGATACGTAGCGATGACAGGTCATTCATACAGATTAGAAATAAAAACTGAGTGCATTCAAGGGCTTATAAAATCCACAATCATTATTTAGCATATCAAGTTAATTATAGATTATAGCATTTCATCTACACATATTTGGATTACATCATTACTGTCAAAAACATAAATCAAAATACAACTAAACTCTTACAAAGTTAGTTAATATCAGGGGGGTTGACTATTCAAATTTATTATGCATTATTTCTCTGATTGAAAAGAAAATGTTAAATGAATTGTTTAACTATGTACTGTTTGGAATTTGTTATATCTCTGAACAGGAGTGACTAAAATTGCTGCAGATTATATCTGCAAGAACCAATATGGAAATGGAAAGTTTTACAAAGCACAAGACATTGCTAAGGAAGTGGGAGAAAAAATCCACGGATAAGTCTCTGCTCTGATTTATACCCTTTGCAAACACACAATGGTGGATTTCAATGGTTATAAATCATTATGTCTCGACAAGAACCAATGGAAAGATATGTGTTTAGGCCGTCTGAAGCTCTGTCCAACATCTCGAAATAGAGGCTGCCAAGAACCAGAGGACAAAGATGAATTTTTCCCTGTCTGATTTACTGAAGGTCTTGGACGATAATGAAAGTACTGCCTGAAAAAAAAAAAAAGTCTGTGTTTTTTCATTGTTGGTTATCAGTGGATGTAAATGAAAGGCCAGTCTTTTTTTTTTCTCTGTCATTTAACATTACCTAATTCATAACCTCTCAAGTAGTCAGTTAAAGTAGAAATATATATTAATTGTTTTATTCCATTTGCTCACAGACTATGTCAATTCTGCTTTATCAGCACTCTGGCTCATTCAATATGTACATGCCAATGCATAATGTAATCTGTGTTCTTAAAAACGGGAAGGAGTACAAAAAAGAGGAAAACAAAATATTATTACTATGGGATGGCAATTCAGAGCTGTCCTCATCAATAAAAGACATTGTCTCTTAGGGTCACTACCGTTTTACATACTTTCTCTTGCTTTACAACACAAACAGCCCTCCACCATAAAGATTAGAATGAGGGGTTTTTATCCTTTCTACATCTCTGTGATGAAAATAGGGAAAATAGCATGATCCTGATTGAATTGCAATTTGTTCTGGAGAACTATGATGAAGTTACAAACTAAAGTGAGGGCAGGGTTTTCCTTGAAGGATGTGGCAGTTCACATAAAGTATCCTGATGCTTTAGCACATGGACACCCTAAGGGAGAAGACCTATATCTGAGGTCAGAAGGAGAATCTGAGATTCCTAAGGCAAATCATATCCAGGGTTTAGAGGCGGCTCTGGGTGCAGAAGACGCTGACATTGTAGGGTAGGTACAGTAACCAAAGACATTCATAACCTCAGGGAAAGACACTGAGCTGATCAGAGGCTAGTGCAAAAATCCTCATGTGCAGACTCCTGGCTTCATTTAGTTTTCTTCTTGTAAAAGTTGAAAAAAATTCAATAGGTAGTATTTTTCACAACAATGGTGTTTTATTTTCTGGTGCCTCCTTCCAGGGACAAGTATTTATCTAAAGAAGATTAAGGGTCAGATAAACAAACAGTATTTATGAGCTGCTACTTGTTTTGGAATATTAGGGGAAAAAAAGATCCACCCTGAACTACACTAAGAAGGAAACAGCAAGAGAAAATATAGGTGTTACAGACAGCAAAGAAGTAGATGTAAAAGAATAAATGCAGCTGACCAAGCCTGACTAGTGGCTGAACCAAGATGACAACGTGAGAAATGGCAGAAATGAAAAACTATGTATAAACAGAGGCATTACCTTACAGAACTGCTGACCAAAGTGGAATTTTCCAGGGCCACCATATCATGAATAACAAGAAGGTATAAAAAGTCAGCAAAACTGAGGTCCCTAGGGAAAGAGTAAGTAGAATAGCTGGTGGTAAAGATGAAGAAACTGGACTGTGAAAAGAGCTGTAGGAAAGGGTAGTAAATCATGTCCTTAGGACTGATCAGAAATACATGTCACCCAGCCCAGTGTTTGAATACCACAGTTTAGAGCAGGACACTGAAACTACTCTTTCCATTCTAATTGTGTTTGACATACCTCCAAGATGATGAGGGACACAAGGCTATTTTCCCTATAATCAGTGGGGGAATATCTGGATATTCTTTCTAGCAAGGGGATGCCTGAAGCGCACAGCTTAACAAGGCCTTTTCCTCTCCTTAGCATCTTAACTGAGTCTCAAATTACAATGCCTTTTTTTTTTTTTTTTTTTAACTTTTATTTATAACTCAATGGTTTAAACTGTAGAGTTGAAGAATCCCTCTCACTCCACTGTTTTTGTGCTATCTTTACTCTGGGGAGGGTGTTTGTCCCCAGTGCAAGAGCAGTAATTCAAGCCTTTTGATATGGATAAAAACAATTGCTAGGTTACAGGGTTTCTGTTCCAAAGGTCTCTGTATTTTGTGAAGAAAATCGCAGTGATCAATGAGTTGGACTCAAATTAACGCCCTCCTTTATACTTTCTAAATCATGATAGAGACGTTAGAAATATGTTGTACTGTCTTGTCTTCTATTAAAGATTACTTACATTACGTTTTAATTAAGATATTCTTTATTCTCAGCAATAGGAGAGAATTGAATCCACTAATTTTGTACTTGTTAATAAAACTCTATGGTTCAAACAGAGGAGTTGAAGAGAAAATACCAGGGGAAAAAAAAAAGTAACCTGGACTTTTAAATGGGGTAATGATGTAGTAAGGAGAATTTAGGTGGTTGAATCCATCAGTTTAACTTGGAATGTGTAAGGCTGATAGTCGAATATTATTTTTTTTTAATCTCTCATTTTAAAATATGCTTGTTTGCGCTGACATACTGTAACATCTAAAAAACCAGGGTATATTTTAGATTAACAGTATACAACTTTAATTATGTTCTCTGAAGTTAATAGTTTTGAGAATTTTGCTGTATTAAAGAGCTTTAGCCCATCGAAAAGGTTTTTCTGAGCTTCTCTGACTCTACATCATAGCAGCCACTAATGTCAAACCAGTCCCCAGGGGATTCTCAGATGCATGCACCTTAAACTTTTTCCTACGGAGATTAAAAGAATTACTGCTTAGTACTTACACTCAAGCTTTGTTCTCCATGTGAAATATTCAGCTCTGTACTACTCTGTGTGACTGTACATCAGCTGATGGCCAGCAGGACTAGGTTTTCAGATTAAGTAGTATTAGCTCTGATTAAAAGAAGCAGCATCCAAAAGCAGCAATTGCTATCAAAGTTGAGCTTCAAATAAACTTCTCTGTGTAACTAACTGCTGCTCATGATGATCATGCTTTATTGTTGCAGCTGTTCAGTATCAAGTGATAACAAACATGTAAGATATAAAACCCAAAAAAGATATTATTCCTTATTGCACCTCAGAAAACAGAGAGGCGCATTTACATCTTCCTGACAGCGCTAAGCACAATAAGGTCAGAAGTTGCATACAACAATTTGATTTAAATCTTCTGTTCTCGCCATTTCTTGGTATACCCACAGACATCCAGAGACTTTAACAATAAACTATTTTCTCACTAGTTTCACACACAGAGGAATGGCCAAATCTCACAAGCACCAGATGCTGTGCTGACTTTGATAATTGTAGTTGAATTTCGGGATCTCAGACTTCAAGAATGACTTTGGAAAGCCAGAAGAATAGATAGGGGATAGGAAATTAGGTTTGTCATATATTTTGGAGTGGAAGGTATTTCCAAAGTCCTCCAACTCTAAATACGTGCCGAAAGCAGGCCTAACTCTGAAGCTCAATCAGGCAGCTCTGGGCATGTTTTGACAAGATTTTGAAATATTCATTGATGCAGATACTATAATCTTAATGGGCATAATTTTTTCAAGACTTTTTTTTTTTTAACCTAATATGTTGCCAAAAATTCTGTTGTATACATTTCATTTGCAACTGTGATAATAGTCTGACTCCGTATTCTTTACAAATCCTCTTAGTCCGCTGAAGACAGCAGCATCTTTTACAGGAGAACACAGCCAACTTCCTCAGCTTTTCCTTGTATGTTGGCTTTTGCAGGACACTTTTAACAGGTTGCCAGTTGCCAGTTGGACTAATAACTGTGACTTCTATTCATGAGTTTTGCCACATTTTGAATCTGTCCATTCAGTCCATATCTTACTAATTTAACTACAAGAATACTATGGGAGTTCAAGTATTCTACCCTCGCTCAAAGATTCAGTCATCATAAAAGGCACTCTAGCTGACTTGGCACAATTTTACCCTTGGGACCTCTGTGCTGACTGCTCCCTGTCACCTTCTTGTTCTTTATGCCTTCCAAGAGGATTCAATTCATAGACTAAACTGGTACAAGGTTGACGCTGACCTACTTGAAGTTCCCCTAACCTTCTTTCCTTGTCCACTGAAGACAGAAATGACAGTTGGCTTTTCACAATCACCAGGAACCTTTGTATTAGAGACTTTCCCCAGTTATTACTTACCGCCTGAGCATCACTAGGTGGTCAATAGAAGTGATTATCGTACTGTACTCTGCATCGTTATGGCCTCACCTTGAGTGCTCTGTTCAGATCAGGGTTCCCACAATTAAAAAAGGATCTGAAGGTCCTTGAATGCATCCAGAGGAGGGCCAAAAAGCTGATGAAAGGAGTGGGAGGAATTTCCTATGGGCCACAGCTAAGAAATTTGGCTTCTCTAGGTTAGAGAAAGGGAGGTTAAGTAGTGACCTCACTGCTCTCTACAGCTTCCTGAGGAGGGGAAGAAGAAAATGAGGGGCTGATCTTTCCTCCCTTGTACTCAGTGACAGGATGCCTGGGAATGATGCAAAGTTATGCCAGGGGAGATTTAGACTAGATATTAGGAAATATTTGTTTCCCAAGAGAGTGGTCAAACTCTGGAATAGACTTCCTAGAGAGAGCATGGATGCCAACACTGTCAGTGTTTAAAAGGCATTTGGACAATGCCTTTAACAACACTCTTTAGCTTTTGATCAGCTGGCTCACGTCCATCCTCTCATCCACCAGCACCCCTAAGTCCTTCTTGGCAGGGCTGTTCTCCATCTGTCCATCCCACAGCCTGGATTGATACTGGTGGTTTCCCAGACCCAGGTGCTGCACCTTGCACTTGGTCTTGTTAAACTTCATGAAATTCTCATAGGCCCACTCCTTGAGCTTGTCCAGATCCCTCTAGATGGCATCCCATCCTTCCGATATGTCAGCCACACCACTCAGCTCGGTGTCTTCTGCAAACTTGCAGAGAGCACACTCAATACCTTTACCCATGTCATTAATGATTGGTCCAAATACAGATCCCTGAGGGACACCAATTGTCACTGATGTTCATTGGAACGCTGAGATGTTGACCACCACCCTCTGGATGCAACCATCCAAAGACGTCCCTTTCCACAAGAGGGGGATTGGAATTGAATGATCTTTGAGGATCTTTTCCTCATTCTAAGAGTCTATGAAATAACAAATACATGGAAATAGAATAAAAGTTTGAAAGGAAATGAAAGCTGCCATAAACCAGTCTCTTCATTTTCAACAACCCCTCATTGTATGATACTCATTTACAGTCTTCTGACATAAACTCATTAAAGCTTTAGATTGACAAAAAGAATAAGACAACTTTCTCAACACCCAAAGTCAATGTAATCATTGCAGAAAAAAATTGCTAATGTAGTTTTATACCTGTAGCTATTAATTCGTATTACGATGATTGTTATTTTCTTGTATAACTTTTGCGTGGTAAGGTGAAAATTGTAAAATTAACACTTTTTATATATATGTTTAGGGGTTTTTTTAACTGTTTCAGGCACTAAGTGATATTGTCCATAAGAAATAAAGAAATTTATCAAAGAATTAATGGAAAACAGTGACAATTCAGACTATTTATAGAATACTCTAATAAAATTTGAAAATTGCTCAAATTACCTCTTAATTTTTTTCTTCCAAGCAAGATACTCATCATATATGATAGATGTATAAACATTTAAAGTCCATTACTTATCCCATTATATAATTTTATTGTTTACTCATAATCTATTAACAATTCAAATACAGTTAATCTACTTATGTGTCTAAGAAAAAATAAAACAAAAATAAAATCACTTTAAAGACATGGATTCCTGTCAGTAGGGTTATTTCCACTGCCTTCCATTCATTTGTAGTGAAAACCTAAAAATAATTTCTAGAGGTTTCTGAACCTTCTTGAGTCAAATGTACTGTAACTTGATTATGAGACTTGAATACAAGATACAGATCTATTATACTCCACTGATAAAATCCAAAAGAATTGGTGGGTTTCCTAAGGAAAAATTGGATCCATGAAAGATAGTGCATTTGACCCCAGAACTATTAACAAGTTTAAGGTAAATTCACTGTGTACCTTTGACAAGAGGAAAAATCAGTATAATACTGAAAAGAACCATTGGCAGAAGAAGGTATCCATGGTAGCTGATACTATGGATGGCAGTGCATCATTAAAAGTGTTTGCACTTCAAAATACAATGCAGCCTAGTAATTTCAAGAAATAGATCAAAAATCTCTGCTACAAAAAAGGACAGTTACACTGAATCTTCCATTGGGGTGTGTGTGTGTGAATGTTTAGCCACTGTGGGACATGAATAATTGTGTAAATTAGGCCTTTTATTTAGACCTTTGTGATCCACCCTCACACAGAGCCTTCTCTGAGCCTTTTCCCACTCCTTCCACTTTTGCCCATAGCCCAGGAACAAAGTGTAACTCTGCCTGGGGCCATCAGTTCCCGCTTGCCCCACAGGCAGCTCCTGCAGTTCCAAGAATCCAACCCATAGGGATCGCCTAGGGATCCTCCAGCCCTCCCTGCACCCTGATACACCCTGCCAGTATTTCAGAGAGCTATCTTGCCAGCTCAGGAATTCAAGTGGAAAAAGGCTGTTGTGAATGACATTAAATTAAATAAATCTTAGCCTGGCTGGTTATCTGAAAAACTGGGAGAGAATTATTTGGTCAATCTGTATTTAGGCTTCTACAATTAAAATAAATAGCTTTTAAGGGATTATATGGACATACCCATTGGAAAACACGGAGCATAGAAAGTAAAGACATTTAATTGAATGATAATGAGTTTAACTCATGCAAGTATAGACTGCATCATTCAGAGATATACCAATATAACTGAAAAAATAGCAATGCTAGATACAGTTCATAATTTTCTAAGGGTAGTAATTCCTTTCCTAGCAAGGAAAGGAAATAAGGAGTGGGATAAAATCACATTCACTAGTTTCATGACTTCGGACACCAGTTGTATACTCCAGCTGTATACACCAGTTTTTTAGTTTTATTCTTGAAAACTGTTGTCATCTATCATTACTTTAGAGAAATTTGAAGTATGTTGTATAGATGAATTGCTAATGATAAATTTTTATTTGTGTTAGATTTGTTTGACCCTATGCAATCAAGAAGCAGTAACAGTGAGGTTAGATTTTTTTAGATGAAAGAAATGGCATAGAAATTAATGTAACAATCAGAGGAGGAAAAAGTAAGTGTTATCTCTCAGAGCTGAGTAAGTCGTCTTGGAAAATACCTCACTGCAGTGTCTTAGACTGGCATAAATCAGGTAGTGTTTTGATCTGTCTAACATGAAAACATTCAGGTGTTTGGAGGAATCTATTCTGTTTCATTTTCACGGAGTATCAGGAATGATGAAATTATGTTTTCCACTTATTTGCAGCACATAAAAATACTCCACAGTAAAATTTCAATTACTTCATCCCAGGTCTTGGTGAAGTTAAATGAAGCATGGGCAAAACTATGACAGACCATCAAATCTCTGTTTTTTCGTCTTAGTAGCTGGAGGTTAATAATGAGGGTTAAGTATCCAATAACATGTGCAGAGTTGACAGCTGATATGTCAATCGACAAATTCCTAGATCTCTTTCTTGTACTAGAAATGTTTTCTGTTAATTGAATGCTAGGACTAAAAATTGGCAACTGCCAGGCTGTTCAATTTATTTTGAGCGCAACATTTGTAAAGGACAAAACAGGCCCCGGTACTGTCTGAGTTTGAGAGGTCAGCTCTCAAATTTATCATGACTAAACACCTACCATTCAGACACACTTTTCCAAGACAAGGCTTTTAGAAGGTACTCTTTTTGCATACATGGTGTAGATGTCATGTGCATATGTATGAAACAACATGACTAAACTTATAGTGTACTTCTTTGTCCGAAGAAGCACAGTTGAAAAAGCTGTATAGCCCCAGTTAGGTGGTCTGGATATACACAAGACTTTTCTAAGGCTTCTGACATTGAAATGCCTACCCATTGTCATCAACTAGAAAAGCATATGGGAAAATATGTGCATGTCTTGGGATGGGATGAACTCAAAACTTCTGCATTATTAAGCAGATGATGCTTTAAATATGCACTCTCTTTTGGTCTAATCCAGTAAAATGTCTTTCCCTGGACTTTGAGTCTGATGTGCTAAATCTTGTAGAGGAAATGAACACATAGTTTTCTCCTTGAGTCTGAAAAACTAGAAATACTTAGGTATGTAAATATGATCAAATTAGTCAGCACTGTTTTAGGGAATAGCATAATGACGTGCACTATTGACAGCTGTATATCGTAATGAGCAAGAGATGTTACTTAAGAGATCTTTGGAGGCTATGAGTATTAATCAAAAGTGAAAAAGACAGCAGCAGATGAAAAATAAAAATTCATCATCAGGTGAACATTAAAAACATCATGGAAATCTCCCTAGAGGGAAAAAAAAAAAGGGGGGGGGGGGGTGGGAAATGTTTTTTTGACNGGGGGGGGGAGTGAAAATCTTGTTCTGACTATACTGGCAGAAATTCATAGGCTACAAAAATGAAATAAATAACTTAATTTTTTGCCTTATTTTTTAAGAACTATACCCTACCACAATTTGGGAAACACCTTGTAATTCAAGAATCACCAAAAAGGAAGCCTTAGGTGTGTTTAAATAACAAATCATTTCTGAGGAACATCATAAATTAGCTTAGAATTGCCAGCCTAATGGTAGCACAGAAGCCAATTTTCATTACAACCAAGTCATTGTTATGAAAAACAGCCTTCTCTACTGACAGATATGAAGTTACACTCTCTCCTAAATCCTAGAAGAAAATATCTTCTTGGTTCTATCACCATTCTTTCTGCTATTACTCTTTTGTTTGTGGTTTATAATGACACCTATGGACCTTCTTCATAATGAGCTGTCTGACTTGCAGGGCACAATATGAGTACAAAACATCAAAAACTATTGTTTCATAGAATTAGTAGTTTTTCTAATTCATCTAAGCAGAAAGAAGGAAGCTCTTATCCTCTTTGAACAGTCAGAAAGGATATGGAAAGATGGACCCACTTGTTTAGCCATGCCATGAACTTCCATCCAAAACTGCTGAGTCCAGCCCTGCTTTCTAGTCAAACTCCAGTTCATTCCACTTGCTGCACTCCAGACTAATTTCATCTGCATCAGTCATGTCAAAATGTTATTGATAAAAAAACATTGATGAACTGTAGTGAACATGGCTTACCTGTTTATTGAGTCTTTCATTTCTTCATACCTACTATAAGCATATTACCATTGTCACACAACTTGTCTACTTTTATTTTTTTTCAAAAAGACATATATTCATTATCTAAAATCTTCCTGTATTTTTCAGGTACCACTGGTAACTGTTTTTGTCATCCTGAGGCAGGATTCACCATATGGCAGTTAACCCACAAAGCACTTGGCCACACATCTGTCTGCCACATCTAGGACCCATCATTTCTCGGGGCATATTTTAAAGCCAGAAATGCCTGTGATTTTTAGGGTATGCCATCTTTGACAGAGCAGTTACAAAGCGCCCAACGGTAGCAGTGGCTAGCCAATCAGGTGTGTTGTAACAGATCATCCATTGTCTAAGAGTAAGAGCTTTAGACATGTGTATCCATTTCCCCTAAAGACCTCACAGGCCTGTGTGAGCTCGAGTATGGCAGTTTTGTTCTGCCCATGCTTCCCTCCTTTCTAGTGCATGTCCTCCTGCACTTATTGACTTTCATATATCTCCTTTCTACTCATAATATTCATACAAGGAAATCCACTAAAGAGATTTTCCTGAATTAAAATTCACTTCTCATTATTGTGAATAAAGCTTAAATGAATCATTTATCCTGCAGTATTTACTGACTTACAGATAATAATCTTGCATTACAACTAACAGGTAAAGGTCAGTTTGCATGATTCACTGTTAATTTGTTTTCATTTAAACTAATTTACTTAGAATTTGTACGGCATTGGCTCCCTAAGGGAATACAGCAAAAACTATGACCTGATGACAAGCAGAACCATTAAATTATAACAGAATTATTAATAAAAGAGTCCTTCTACAATTTGTTAAAAATCTTGGGAGATATTAGCAACTTATTTATGTAAGATATGGAAAGTACATCTGTACTATAATTGCATATAAATTAAAAATTTGCCTAGGGAGACTGTACAGTGGCCATAGTTAGTTTTAAAACGATTGGCAGATACATTACCATTGATTGCCCCAGGAGAAGGGTAATGAATTCCATGCTTTGCTTTTTTTCCTCATTTCCAAGGAGAATGTTAGTGTGTTCTTTTGTTTGTGATGCTTGACATTGTCATAACTAGGTTAAAAAAATGAAGTCACATTACTGGTCTTGTTAACAGCTAATTTGGTTATTTTGAGTTTCCATTAGCTTAGGAGACACAGAGTTATGAAAAAAGAATGGATAACAGTCTTGTGGGATGATGGATAAAGTTAAACCTAGAGGGGATTCAGAATTTTAGGTTAAAAAGTAGCTGGAACTCCCTTGATGGACAGAGGTTGACATGCTCCCCAATACAACAATAATCATCTGCGCAAAGAAACAGAATGGAGTGTGGAACGATGTGGAGACTTCATGGCTCCCCTCCATTCAAATCCCAGCAGAATGGGGAACATCATGGTATTGAGACAACACAGTACCTGTCTGACAAAGGAGAATCAAGATGTTCTGCTGCTGAAGCTAAAAACCATGTTGAACTCCCTCCCCCGGTGCCAAGCCACAATCACCACTCCCCTCCCATTAGGAGGAGAAACATAAGGAACTCTGTTTCAAGTACATGCAGGTAAGATATTTTAAGCTTCATTGAGTCTTCTATTAGAATGCAACTTTTTCATTTGGACACAGGAAAACCAAAGATATTCTTTAATATGCTTTTAAAATTAGACATTCTTGTTCTTTGGTTCATTTATTGTGGCATGAGAAATAATGTATTAATTTAAAAAAGCTGTTCCAGCTGAAGATCTGTCCTGGGTGATTTGACTTAGAGCAGGTCGTAACCACCTGAAGGCTTTCATTAACTCGTAGTTTTGCATGATTATAGCATGGGAATCACAGGAAGCCAAAACTAGCCAGAATTGTTAGTTCAAAACACTCTTTTATTTCCCAATAACAACAGACACTGACATGTTTCCACTCTTCTCATTCATTGGGTTACGCAGATATTTTCTTCCCTTTGTTACAAGGGGTGTTTTTTGTTTTGTTTTGTTAATAAAGTCATATTTAGGGGTGTTATTAGACAGTGACATGCTATGCTCATCTCCAGTGAAAAATGTATGTAGTGATTAACACTGTTCATAGTAATACACAATAGGATGCACTGCAATGTAGTGGGAAAAGTAGGAAAAGAACAATTAGATCTGGCATCAAATTTCTTTGAACTGACACACCTTCAATATGCCCTAAGTACCTTTCCTTTTCTGTTTTCCTTTTATGAAAAGTGTCACTAATTCCATCAATAAAACAATACCCTACATAGTACGTTTGTATTTTCTGACAAAATTTCTCAGAAATGTAAAAAAATTCAAGCATTATATACCTGATATCCTATTTTATCACATACTAATAGAAACAATTATAAACTTTATCTCAAAAGTTCTCCTCTGGTGTAATGTAAGAATTGAGAAATCTTATTAGTCTCTAAATATGCTTATTTTGCTCATTTTGTCATATAAACCCATTAATGATAGATCCTAAATTTAATTCTAAAACAACTTAATAGTCAAAGTAATCTACCAATCATTTGAGTAACAGTCTCTCGAGATATCTCTAGATATTTGGGACATTCCATAAAAGATGAATTATCTAATAAACAGATAATTAAACATTAGTGGCTGTGAGACCTGAATGTGCGTCTGTTTTTGTCTCATGATGTTAGTGGACTTTATGAACATAATTGTGTTAAATATGAATACTTTCTTATAGATTTAATTGGTAGTGTAATCTAGTAAAACTTGTCATATAAAAGAGAGTTATTAGCATATTTCAGGTTTTCTCTTTCCACTACAACATATGCCAAAGAATTTTATGTCTATATTTATCTCTGGAGACATTTTTTTTTCCTTAACAGTGTGTTATTAATCTGCTCCCCAGCACAAGCTTCTATAGCTGGGAAAACCTGTGGGAACACCTGCATGAGCTGAGATCTGGTAGAACTTCAGGCTAGGTTACTAGAATCACCTGAGAGTATGCAAATGTGCTCTTCACTGTCTAACTTAGCATATTAGTTTTGAATTTAAGATACCTTCAATAAATAATTTTTGCTGGATTATTGTTGCCATTTAACCCCAGCCAGCAACCAAGTACCTTGCAACTGCTCACTCATTCCCTCACCCTCCACTCAGTGCGGAGAATTGGAAATAAAAGATAAAATTCATGGGTTAAGAACAGTGTAATACTAATACTTATAAAAATAGATAATTGATAAAAATTAGTAATAAAGAGAGAGAGAAAGGGATAAAACCCAGTGGAAACAAAAAACGGCAGCCCATTCCTGAGGAGCACTCATCAGTCCCCCACCAATTCTCCCATTTATATACTGAGCATGATGTATAGTTGGCCAGTTCAGGTCAGCTGTCCTGAACCACGCTCCCTACTGGCTTCTTGTGCACCTCCAGACTGGCAGAGCTTGGGGAACTAGAAAGGCCTTAGGGTAAGAATGACTCAGCAACAACCAAAACACCAGTGTGTTAAGTTATTCTCTTATTAAATCCTTAACACAGCACTGTACCAGGTTCTAAGATGAAAATTAACTCTATCCCAGATAAAACCAGGACAATTGCATACTCTCTGTTTAATCCCATAGCTTGTGTCCCTTTAGGGGCAATAGAAACTGTTCAGATAAACATCCTGCCCCATCACCACCCAAAAGCAGTGGGACACTATGGCAAAATATTTCCCCAAGAATTTTTATCCTAATCCAATTTACATTTAATTTGATGTCTGAAACAGGTGTGGTATTACGTGATATAACTCTAGAAAGTCTCAATATACTTAAAAGTTTTCAATACCCCCATAATCTTTTTCATCTCCTGTCTTCCAACATCATCCTGAGCAATGAACTTCACAGTCCTAATATATTCACTGAAAAAATCCATGTCCTCTTGATTTTATGTTATTAGGTATACAGAAGATCATACTCTACTATTTTTAATGTCATTGAGGACTGAGTTTTCCAGAGTAGAAACATTTTAAAGACTTTAAACATTAAAATTATACAAATATATATTTTTATGGAACGACAATGAAGATATTAATTTTCTGTCAACAGTGTACAGCTATCTATAGCAGAGAGTTTTATGTCTTCAATAAAGACCTACAATAGGCTGTATTTTACAATAAACGCCTCTAATTCAGTACTGTCAGCATGGCTTCCTTTGCTGTCTTTCAAATAAGTCTGTTTTGTTCTGTATCACTTAACTAG
>VWZG01002653.1:10650-64265 GCA_013396735.1 Grallaria varia
AAAAAAAAACCTGAGCCACATAATAATAAATATAATTTGCTGTGATACTTCTTGAGGAAGGAATACTGAGTAAAACAGGGTGTGCCACTCCTGCTGAGACTAGTAACACAAAGTAAATTTGAGTTGATCAATGTACTTTTTTCCAAAAATACACCTCCTATCTGTGAAAACCTAACTTAAACTTATTTGTCTTAACTCAAGCAGCTAGTTCATACATAGGTATACTTATGTATTTATTACACAGTTTTCTGAGTTTACTGCAACACTAACATTTTATAAGTTACTGATCAGGAGATCATTTTAAAATTTAATAAAGATGATTTCTGCAATGTAAAGGATATTGAACAGCAGTTATCTTTAAGAAGAGATGCATACATTTACTTTATGATAAGGAAAAGCAGCTATAAAACATACCTATCTCATTTTAATTTTCATTTTCTTTGAAAATTGTTCCATGTATTCATGGAAAAATGAGGGGTTTTTAAGTGATGGAAAGTGGAGGGGGAAAAAATTAATAACCAAATTAAGAAAAATATACTTCATCAGCCATTATGCATTCTATTGAAGAAAAAAGGTATAGATAGTCTAAATACAATTTATGGATGTGAATTCTCCAGTGTGGAAGCTGTAGTATGCAAAATTTTATATTCAGATACAAATACACTGAAACCAATGGCACTGCAAACAGAATTACAAGGGCCATTAAAGCGCTAAACCATTAAACCATGGTGAAGCACAGACTACGAAAAAAGTTAATGGAAGTTCATTTCCTTGAGGATCATGAGGCAAACCCTTAGGTCCAGTTAGTGGCTTTCCACTTGGAAAAGAGAAAGGTTTCTTGCTCAACCAATGTGCCTACTGTGGTTTACGATGCCCCAGAGGAGGCTTAGGGGAACAGGTAGCAGGCAGTCATTACGGAGATTAATGGTGCTAACACCACCTTTTCTGCACTCTGATAGGGAAGGTGCCTTTGACACCTTTTCTTTCTCTTCCAAACAATAAAGTTTTGTTTTGTTCTGCATTCAGGTCTGCCAGTAAGCCTCAGAGTGGGGCAGCAAATCTGTAAGGACCTGCAGGGCCCCAGAGGACAGTATTTTTCGCAACCTGATATCAGCATATTGGAGGTCATTACATGCATCTCAGACTGAGAAGATTCATGTCGGTCTTTTACTAAATCCCTTGGTGTTCCTGTAGTCATGTCTCTCCAGTTCTATTGTGTTTCAGAAAGAAAACTAGTTTAAAAAATGCATTCTCATGATTCTTTCAAAATACTGAAAATCTTTGTCATCTAATAATCTGTTGAGTAGTTATATATACTTGCTATAAGAATTCTCTTAAGTAGACTACAGAGACCACTCCTTTTTGGAGAGGCTACAGCTAAGAAATTTTAGCACCAGCTGGTAGTTTTTCACAAAACCCAGGTGTTCCCTCACAGTTCAGAATCCCTTGATCTCACTTATAAACTTGCTACCGCTGCTATGCTATAATTTCCCATACATCTGTGAAAACACCAGCAGTATATGTGCAAGAGAGAAATATGGTTTGGAAAGACTCCTTGCGGGTCCATCACTCTGATTTAGTGGCATTCTGACCTCACAAAAGGACATGAAAAAGTAATGTGGAATGGCTATACCTACCTTTTATAACCTGAGCATTAGTGTAATTTAACAGTACCTTGCTAGAGGTATTTGCTTACTTGCACAAGGACAGACAGACAGTAGTCACTTTTTCCTCCTCATTTTATTTCAGTTGATTTCTCTCAGATAGTCACCTGAAATTTGCATTAAGGTAAATAGATCATCTGGTCTTTGTTCAGTTAGAATTCATACCCACTTTTACATGGTCATTTAAAAGTCCCTGACTGAAATTCAGTATGAATTAAAGACATACATCCAAACAAATGTGTTTTAGAGTAATTTCCTCCAAATTTAACAAAATAATTCTGTTCATTGTTGGTTTCAGGGAGAGTACACATGGAATGATGTACCGTTGGCAGCACATGCAGATACAGGATAATTAAGAGCTTCCATGGCACTCTTCCTTAAGCTGTCGTTATGAAACATCTTTGCCCAGCAGGTTATTTAATGGGTACAGACTATTGTGTGTGATGTCTGCAGCTGACTATCAAAGATAATCTGCAATACATATTTCTCTCAGGTTATATCTAAAAATTTAGTGTGTTATTTTTAATCTCTCAAAATAAACTTATGAAAATCATACAAAATTGTATTAAAAAGCCTTATATCAATTATTTTTTTGAATAAATTCTAGAGCAAATTACTCAGCTTGGCTTTAGAAAAAGACATGCCTGCTGAAAAAAAAAAAAGGAACATTTTTGTGCATCCTCAAAATGCTGTAAATGATTGAACCACTTCAGAATTGCAACTGCAGTGAGAAACCTCTGCAGTACTTCTAAGTGCTAGTGCCTTTCAGTGCACAGACCACTGCAACCCTTACAATTTGTCTTATTTCTTTCCTATTACTAAAAAATCTGTTCAGTCATTTGATAGTTTCTTGACCTTGATTCAGAAGAGGGTAAGTAATATAACATTTTTACATAAATTCTTCTGGTATTTGAAGAGTAAATTAATGTGATTACCTAGTTACTGCCCTCTTCCTAACCTTTTTAGAATTTCATATAGGAAAATAGGCTATGGACTCTAATAGTGCTCTACAACTATCTAACAATTTTGAAGAAACTAAAGAACAAAATGGGGATTGAAGTTGCACTTTGAAAAAAAAAAAAAACCTCAAATGTGAGGGAAAAGTTTAGAAAATTGAGGATATATATTACTTCATACTTACTTTTTTTATCATCTACTAAGCGATTTGGGAAAAGAAAAACCAGAACTGTCTGGTAAAATTAAAAGTTTATATACTTCATAATCCCTGCCACAAGTAACAAGCTAAAAACTGAGCTCACAAGAAAGTGTATTTATCAGGTTTTATCTGGTGATGTTTATGTCACTGCACCCTACAGAGAGAAAAATTCTAACTCTTACTTTCTCCCACAACTACTGGTATGACCAAACAAAATGTAATTGTGATTGCTTCTTTCCTGTCAATTTTTATTAGAAAGAGGTGTTTTCCTTTTCTGATGATGGGGGAAAAAGTAGACATAACCCAGGTACAAAAATTTTTTTAAAAAGTTATCTAAGAAAGCCAGAGTAGCTGGAGACAGTCAAATTTAGAGTTTGGCAGCTTTTCAGAAACTGTGTGTATATTGCAAGACTGAATGAGAAGATTAGAGCTTGCTGACATTGCCAACTCAGCAACTACAAGACCACACAATTTTGTTCACTTGTCTTATTTTCCTGTGTCCATTACCCTTTGTATTGGAACTGTTACCTTGAGAGCAGTCAATCATAATTTTCCCAGAGAATTGTCATATAGACAACAGCCAAGTACACTGATAACAGCAGTGAAGTTAATTTTATTTTACTCAGTTTAGAAAAGCTGCCACACCAGATTAGACCATTTATCCATTTAATCTGGCAGCAAGCTTCTACCAATGGGTAATGCCTGTTTTAAAAGAATGTTCTCATGCTGCGAAAAGCCAAGTGTGAATTACTATATTCACATAGAAACGATTCCTTCATTACCAGTATGATGATTACCCTCAGTCTAAAAGAATGAGATTTTAATATCCTTGGCACAAACACTATGGTTCTTCATCAAGGAAAACTAACTCATAATTAGTGTTTGACCTAACCACCAGCCAAAACAAATTTTATTGCTTGGAAGTATGAAAGTAAAAGCTGGGCTAATAGCTGAGCTAGTTTCTGAGGTATATGAACTGGCACCTACCAGACTTTTACTAACCTCTAACTCAGAAAAAACAAGTGTGTGAAATTATACCATTGTATTTGAAAAGGCTTGCAAGAAAGATGCATAGAATATATTCTCCTGAGTAAAGACAATTCATATTTTACTGTTTTGAAGGAAAAGTCAGTTCTTCTAGGTTAGGCATAAAATGGAAATCAGACTGCCAGATTTCTTATGGAAAATAGCCAGAACACTAACCTTTTAAGCTGTGTGGACACTGCTGCTGCTCTGACTGAAGATAAGCAATTGCCAAAAAAAGCTTTCTGCCACCAGTTGTTGTTTTAATTTCCAGTTCTATCCTTCTCATCACCTGCTTGTGGAATTGCTGCTTTTGCTTCCCAGCAGACGCAGTGAAAGTGGTGGATGATGGTGATGCAAAGAGTTAGATAGAAACAAGGGTGACAAGACTCCTTTCTATGTAGTGACTTCACCCGCAACACCAAAAGAGCTGGAAATTGGTAGGTTCAGAAAAACTGAAAAAGTACTATGCTGTATGACTTTCAATAAGGAACACTGGGGTTGGAACTTGCAATACAAACATCCCACATTTTGTGGTATGGCTAGAAACTCCAATGGAAAGACAGTCCAGAGAGGATGTTGTAAGGAATGTTTTGGAGAAAATTAAAAATCCTATAGAAAAAGAATAAATCTCATAATCAAATTTTCCTTACAGTTTTGCAGGTTTATACTATCTGAACAGGGAAACAAACAATATGGAAAGGAAAATTGTTTTACAAATCCTATCAACTGCAATTATATTTCTGAGTCACCACTGAAAACATGTTTAACCTATCCAATAAAAATAATACCATGAAAAATATTTAAAATTTTATCACCTACTTTCTGGACAAAGTAAACCCAAACCAAAATATCCTGAGCTGCATAAGAAAACTTAATAATCATTAAAATATAGTAGCTTGCTTTATGCTAATGAAGGTATCTGAACTCAGTTAATCTATTCCATCTATTTATAAAAATATTGTATAAATTCTAAAATCACTTTTTTCTGAATTTGCATAGAGGCACTAAAATGTCTGTAGCATGGGACTTGATATAAAATTTGGTAAGAACATAGCAAAAGCATTGTACCTCTGTAACAGTTCCTGTCAATTTTTTAAATTTAAAGCTTGTGAGCACATATGTATGGCTTTGCCTGGCAGGTTCATCCTCTTATAATGATCTTAAGGACACAATATGACCTCTCTGCATAGTTATCAATATATTCCAAATTCCTCTTTGACTTTCCTTCATTCCTTTCTAATTATCTTTCTCCTCATTAAATTATTGCCCTGTGTTTCTTATGCATTTATAGTTAATCATTACTGTTTCAAATTTTCCAGTACAGTACTCGAAGCAATGTATATAATCTCAACACTCATTTATTTTAAAGAAATTTCCAACTCAGGTGTTTATTATTTAGGAATTCCTTACTGATGTAATTTGGCTTTACAAAAACTATGAGTTTGCATAGTAAAGAATACTTGTAATAGTCTGACCAGTTAGTTTTAAGAGAGGAAATTGTATGAAAGACTAGTATGTCAGACCCATAGTTTACAAGCTATGTGCTGTCTACTATTTTCTTTGGGTTTTGGTTTATTAATACTTTTTAGTTCTTTCTGAAGTACCTTTCTGACAGACAGCTTGCTTCTCATTTCTGTGCTTGCCCACTCAGAATGACACTTTTTGGTAAACTGGCAATTTAAACTCCATTATTATTCTGCATTAAACTGCTACAGAATGTCAGTCAGATACTGCAACTTTTTTCAGTCCAGCTGTGCTGAACTACAAGTAGATATGAAGTAATTGACCTTATTGTTCACCGAATTGTACAACGCTTTGCTACCTACTGTTTTGTGCCACTCACTTCACTTCATGAATCTTCACAAGTCATGACCTTTATGGTTGATATTACTCACCAATATAGACAAAAAACACTTTTATAAAAATCCAACATTAACCATGACCAGCACAACATTTCGGCAACAAAGAGGCCAGGCAAACCTTCAGTACTAAGATTAGATTAGACTTTTTCTAACCAGTGAAAAGAGAAATAAAATTGCTTTCATGAAAATAAAAAACTTGAAAAATCTCCACTGGACAAGTTAATCTTTGCTATTCTCTCAGAAACATATGGTGGTTTATTTTGTAGCTGGGAAAACTAGGTGTAATGAATGTTCTACTCAGAATAATTAAAAGTATGAGGGAAGAAAGAAAGAGGGGGGGAAAGCAGCTGCAGAAGCAGTTCAACTGGCTAAACTCTATAGATTTTATCTGAATTTAGAGAATTGCTAATCCCTTTCGATAGCAGAGACTGCTAAATATCCACAGTTTATTAAATAAAGCCTACCTCTTACATATGCATTTTGTTCCACTTCTGACACAAGGAACAATTCTAGGAGCTAGAATGGAAACATATATCTGTTCCTCTTTAATTTCCTGACCACAATAACATGACACAAGATATCAGCAAATAATCTTTCTGAAGATACAAGTGCAATTTTGAAAACATATTTGAGCAGACTTTGTATTGGGTGTAGCCCTACCCAGTCCAGAAGCCATGAGGGGAAGAGAAAAATGTGAACGCCAAGGTGAGAGAAGATGCAGGAGAGGGAGGAGCTGCTCCACGCACAGAAGCAGAGATTTTATTGCTGCCCGTGGAGGAAACCACACTAGAGCAGGTGGTAAACTGGTAGAAGTGGCTGGTGCACCAGGGGGTTAGGTTGCTATCCAGAGGGACTTCAATAGGCTGAGGAAATACAGCTTTTTCTTTAAAAAATCCCCATATTTTGCATGACAATAAAAAGGAAATTATCTTACTTTATAACTTTTCTTTTTAAAATCAGTTTAGTTCATCACCTTTATAAAGTGAAAAAAAAAAGAACAAAAAATACTTAAATACTTTTCTTGAAGTGAATAGGTTTTGTTATTGCCCTTTTCTTGTATGCTCTAACTAATTCTATTGCATCACAGATTCCAGATAAAGCCATCTTGGTTTTTTATGGCCCATGATTTGTTGAAATACCAATCTTATATAGAGCATGCTAGGCATATTCATCATACTTCATTTAAAGAAACTTGAGGGAAAGTCAAATCACATAACTAGCTGATTTTTCTTCATTATTTAAATAGGAAAACCACCTTAAAATAATGTTTCTTTGGCATTATGGCTTGTTACAAAAAAATAAGAGAATTCCTAAAGTCCCTTAAAAAACAAACCAAAAAAACAACCTACAAACCAAACAAAAAGAAAAACAAGAAAAAAAAATCCCAAAAGACGTAGGTAAAACAGAGAAGAACTAGCCATGTTGAATTTCCTACTCATTGTAAGTTTTATATGAGAACCTAAACTACCCACATGTGCTTTTGGAAGGATAGCCTGAAGCATATTTCCACTAGACGGGGGTAAAGGTACCCTGTTCTGATGCTGAAGGTTCTTTCTTCACAGATTATCAAATTTCAGTACTCACAAGGCAAAATTCAATGCACAGAGCATTTCACCTGACATGGGACTACTAATGAGAAAGAGCAAGATAGATAATGAAGTTGTTCCTGTTCAAAATTCCTCTTGCGGGTGTTCTCAAGGAAAGACCATCCATTTCTCAGTCCATGCTTAGGTCACATTTCTGTGCAGAAATATTTTATAATGTCTAAGTCTCCGGAATACCTCTTGAAAATGAAAGAACATGGTTCAATTTATTTCTGGAGCTCTGGTCTAGAATCCTGTGCATCTAAATGTAAGACTTAATAGGAATAGGTAGTTTTCTTACCATAAGAAGTCCTTAGCTGCTTATTGTTCTTATTGAACATGAATCAAAATTTCTTCATTCCTTTTTTAAAAAAACATCAATTTAAAAATATGCTTTTTGTGCAAGCACCAATTCTATGAGACACTTTTATTAATTCAGTTGGATTTGTTCCTCATATCAATATAAATGGCTACATTTTACTTGTCTCCTTGAGGGTCCTGAAGGCTCTTAAACCCACATTACTAGTTAGAACTTCAGAGCAAACTGCAGAGATACAGGTAGCTACTGTTCTTCCAAACATAATGTAGTTCCAAAACTGTCTGGAATATGACATGATTTATGAACTCAGCAAATAGCTTTCTGTTATTAACATGTTTCTGTTAATAAATCTTCACTTTTTATATAACATGGACACACTGGCACCTGGCCAGTAAGCATTTAAGAGGTCAAATATAAAGTCATTCTCAAGATATCACAATGAACAGTCTGTTTCCTATTTTTAAAGTTCTGTCATAACAAATCCCTTACATGAAAAAAAAAAAAAAATCAATAGAATAATTGTCACTAATTTCTGAAAACCTGTATCTGGAACACCTAGGAGTCATTAGAAAAGTATAGCAGAGAATACATTTGGCTAAATATTTTTAAAATGAAAGTATGAATAAATACAGTGCAACCTTATATTTCATATGCTGAGAAATGTCTTCAACTAAAAAAAAAAAAGACTGCTTTTGAATGGTTCCTCATTAGTACTAGTATAAGTTTAAAAGATCATTACCCACCAGACTGTCAAGAGTTAACAGAAAATTTTTTCCATATCTTAGAACAGCAAAACCAATAAATAACCCCACCCTAATGTAAACTAAGATATCTAGATGTTCACCTATTGAAGTGAGACAATACAAACATCTTAAAATTGGTTTAGCTTGTTGGTACAACCTCTTCCTTTACAAGAAATAAGGGAGTGTGGCCTCACAGGAAGCAAGAAGCCTAGAAAAGACAGATGATGGTGGTTCTGACTAACCACCGACTCTTTATGCTGTTATATTTTTTTCTTAATTTAATGGAAGGAAGATTGCTTTCCTCAAAGAATGTGTCATATGCCTTGCTTAATAAATGTTAATAAAATGCTTAGAGTCTCAGAGAAGTTCTATTTAAATGCCAAATATTATGATAAATAGCATTCTTCATTTTATACAGAACATTATATTCAAAAACTCATTTCTCTATAGTACACTGGCTCATCCAATTTCTAGACTAATAGTGTTCTATATGAAATTCATAAGTGTTCCACAGAATAAAACAACACATTCTTCTTTTCCTTTCAGAATATATCACACATTTTTGTAATAATTTTGACAGGACTCAGAGGGTTATAAACATAACACACTTGACCATCTCCCTTTTATCATTTACCACATGGCAGATTTATCTGCTCTGAATAAACAAATCTGACATTCCCAAAGAATGCAGACACAAAAATAAATTAGCCTGAAGTAAGCTGCTGCACAGAATAATAATGTGGCTTCAGAATGATCCTAATCTTTAAAAACAAGGCATTAATTAAATAAAAAGTAATGGCATCTTAACAAAAGCTGCGCTCGTTTAAAATGACAACACTAAAACTATCTGCTAGTAATCATCATCAGTAGTTTATGTCTTCACAGACTTCACTATGAAGTCTATGGCTTCACAGAAGCATCAAGTGTTTCCTAATATCATTTGTATCACATTTTATTTGCAAGGTCTTAAAATCTGTTAGTTTTATACTTTAAACTTGTCAGTGGGAAAAGTATCAAAAATCTCCCTTCAGATTCCCAGGTTTACCTGTTTTACAAGGATCTGAAAGCTTCGGTACTATTTTTGTCTGGGTTTCTGAATGGTGTTCTAGTTGGGGGGGGGAAAACAAAGAAAAGAAAAGGTGAAAAGACTAACACATTTTTGTGATGAATTATCTAGGAGAAAATTTTTGTTCCTTGGCTGCCCTTCCTGAAAACTTCACTCTACAAAATCCCTGGAGATAATCCTGTCTCTGGGAAGGATTCAGTAATATCTCTATTCAATCTGTTTTACAGTTAATTTCCTATGAATTATTTCCTTATTCAAAACATGCTTTCTTTTCATTATGTCAATGTAGATGTTTGCCTTGTTCATTTATACACGCAGATATTTATTAGGCTTAGTAAAGTATTCAGACTGGAAGGCATTGGACAGCAGTGTGAGCACCTTTTTACGGTAAGGAACTAAAGATCCAAGCTCATTCAGACCCTTCTTAGTTCTTTTGTACCCAAATCATGGAACTTGGTTTCAAAAATTTGTGTGTGCATGTGCCAGGGTGTACAGGGCACAGGAGACATAGAAATGTATGCACATCTCATTTATATTAGAAGTAAGCTTTTTGGTCTTTGAATATATATTCTCCTTTCAGCAATTACTAAGCCTGAGTATTTAGTCACATGAAGTAAAGATTAAGAAACAAATTCAACTTGAAGTAGGAAAGACACTGTAATGACAAATTAACAGATTATTATGCTTATTCTTAGAATGTTGTCATTGTACTCACCAAAAATTCTTCCTGAAAACACCAAAGTCATGGAACAAAACCACAAAACTACGGGTAAATAAAGAGGATTGCAACTATGGGAATATCTGACTGTGAATGCACTGTTATCCCAAGATAACAGTCTTGGGCATAACAAGAGAGCAGTAAGTACTTTATATGATAATTATGATTTCCAAACAAAACCTATGCAATTTTTTTCTAGAAAACTGTTCTTGACCATATTCATTTCTGAGTTCTAAGGCAACTAGGAGTATCTTCCAACACAGTACCCTTCTGAAAGAGGTGTTTTACCTGCTTGAGAATATAATTGGATTTCACTAATTAATAAGGAAGAAGGGAACACTTTTTAAGCACTTTAAGACATTCTTTAACAGCTTTGCAATTGAGCAATGAATATCATAGCTGTTTCCTAAAAGTAGAAGACATATGAGGCAGAGCAAAGTAACTGCTGAATTACTCCTGGAAAGCAGTTAATTCTGGCAGCTTAGAGAGGAGGAATACAAAGAAGTGAAACAGAAGTGCTACTATAAAAAATATTTCCTCTATAAGTCATCTCGCTAATCACAGAAGTACTGAAACCTTTCTTCTATTCGTCTCCTCTAAAGCATGAAATCTTGAGTCAGAATTTTTTGGACAAATTTGAAGCAGAAAGTGTGTTTTTATTCTCAGCACAAGCATTTTATCCTTCTTTAGTAAATAGTCTGGTGTTCTCAACCTCCCACATTATCCAATATACTGACCAGCATAAGTTCTGTTGAGTCAGCCTGGATGTTACTTCTATTACATTTACCCGCAGAAGGAGTAGGAAGACAAGGTTTGTAAACAGTCATCTTCCATCAGTATAAATTACTTATATTTTTCTGTGGAAAATAATTAGTTTCTGGGTACTCAGGATTGTCTTCAGTCATAACCTTACAGCCCCATAATATACCATTAACACTGCAACATTTATACCCTCGGGACTGGCATTTCTTCTGTCTAAACATTAGCTGAACTGTCTGATTTAGCAGCAAACACCTTTTTTTTTTTTTTTTTTTTCTTTTTAATAATGGGTCAGGTGGCTGTAGTTAATCTATTTTACAAAGCTTTTAGACTAACATAATGTGCTGTGTTGAGAAATATAGGCCTGGTATGACAGCTGAGACCTTGGGAAGGGGAGACACAGGATGTGACACAGAGGTGCAGAGACACAGGATGATAAGAGGTGAGGCACAGCATGGCACTGTCAATATCATGGCTGTAAATACTCACCCATGGTCATTTAATGACTCGCAAAACTTAAGCTGGACAAAACTGATTTTTAGATCAATTAAAAGAAAAAGAAGTAATTAATTACAAATGTGGACAGCATTATATGTGGCAAGTTCAGTTCAAAGCGCAGGGCCAGGTCAGTGAAAGAAAGGGAGGGCAAAGTTATAAAAGCATGTTAGAAAACATAAAAGTGGATCCTAGAGTGAGAAGGAAGAAAACATCAATATGAACCAAGTGAAGACCTGCTAGTACTTACATCATAACACTCCCACCATGAGTATTGAAATACAACTATTGAATTTAGTACTCAGAAGAATAAGGAATATGTGAATTGTTAGTAAAAGGGGTCAAAACTGAATGAGGGTATAACAATTTTGACTTTATTATTACTATAATTAAGTTTTTCTGTACATTAAGCATATTCTTCCTTTTTCTGTAATAATCAGATCTGACATAATAATGATTCTTGGATTAAGCTATAAAGACTTGAATTCTACTGACAATCTTTTCTTGACTTTTTGTGTAAGTTATGCTTTGTCTTTGCACATAAACAAGATGTTAAGCATAACAATAGGCTTTTAATACATTTGCTGCTTCCAGAATGTCCACCCTTACTGCCAATCTTTAGGACAAATGAACTCCGTAGTATTGCATCATGACAGACTTCTATGTGGGAATGTATGGAGAAATTACAATAATAAGTCAGAAAGAAGAATAAAAAATCAATTCCATCATTGATAAACAGAAAGAAACAGATATATTGAAAACTTAGAATAAATAATCATATTTAGGCTAAACTCAAGTTAGCAGACTATTTCCCTGAGAATATAATTCCAATGAAGGGGAAAAAATGTGAAAGTATGAGAGAGGGTTTAATCTCTAGCCATAATTAGAAATCTGTAAGGACTCAACAGTCCTGTCCACGCTGTGTGTTGAAGTCCTGGGTACTGAGTCCTTCTCAAATGGCACTTGATACTTAGATTTAGGCAATTAAAGGCCGCATTCACTGGCAAGTCAGCAAAGCAACTTTCTGGAAGCTTCCACTAGGTACAACTACCATGACACAGGACCTTCAAGAAACCTTCAGCTTTTGGTAAAGACTGCCGGAAACAAGAAGTATCATCACTGAAGAACATTTAAAGCACCATTTGACACTGACGTTAAAGCAACTGAATCCTGTTGGGAGTAAGTGACCTGCAGTATAAGCTGAATAGTTCTCTTGTACCCGATCATATTTGGGCAACTAAATAAGTGTTTTCTTCTTAAATAGAAATTTGCTAAGAAAAAGAATATTTGCTTCAAATAAGCTTTTGATTTTTTGTCTAAGCTGGAACTTCTATTATTTGTAGATGCACGAACTTCTCTGTTAGTTCCTACTCAAAGCTGTGTTCTTACATAGCAGATTGCAATTCATATCAAAATGATTGACATCTTTGAATGTGATGGAAAACGAAAGTGTACATGAATAAGAATTTCAATAAAACAACTTCACTTTCAAATACATTTCTACAGGCTATATTTCCAGCAGTCTAACATAGAGGCTAAAGCAACAGTTCAAACAACTGAAGATGTTTCCAACAGAAATATAAAAATGAATCCCCAAAACAAACTCCAAAGAATTTATTGGAAAGTAATTTATTGGATTACAGTTTCCTCCTATATAAAAATCTTCTACTGAACAAATCTTCACTATAAAATCAACCACTGGAGAAAAACCTATGTTATAGCATCCAGGATTGGGATGAGTAATAATTACATTGAATGTGTAAGCACATTTTGTGGAATATTTTCATGTTTTTTAAAGATTCTGCAGTCAGTTCAGTACAGTTTCAATTATGTAAAATCTGTTTTATAATCACTAGTGTTCTCATCCTGAAGCAGCGTTTTCCTGACTCAAACAGAAGGAGTATCAGAATTGTTCTAGCAGTGGAACTGAAAGAATAATTTGCCTTATGCAACGATGCATTCATCTGTCTACTTATCGCGTCATAAAAAATTAGTAGACCTGTTGCAATAGGAATTGCCGTATTTTAGAACCCACATTAGAGAGCATAATAAATATAGTTGGTGGTTTTGCTGGTACTACAGAAATTAGTCTGTTTCCAGAAAGATATTTTGAAATAGTCCTTCTCCAAAAAGACTAGATGGTAAAAAAATGTTTCAGTTTTGTCTAGCAACTTTGGAAGGAGTTTCTGAAGGCTAATACAAGTAAAAAGGTTTTTAAAAAGGGAGAATAGAAGGTTTGTAGTGTATAGATGAAACAAGAGGAACAGAAGAGCATGCTTCAAGCAAAAAACATTAGCAGAATATGAAAGTTATACTCCCATCTGATTCTGCATGTTAGCATGATGCAGAATCATAATATTTTTAATGTTTTTCTTTCACTTTGAGGAGAATGATGATGAGTTAAATTTTTGTTTATGGTCTAGTTCTTACCTCTGGAGACACTGAATGCTGATGACAGACTTGCCTAGGTAGCTACCAGTACTTAGTATGTTGTTTTCTTAGGATTTTTCTTTATATGCATATATGAAAGGTCTGAGATTTCTAAATACTTTACAGAGCTCAAATTTGTATCTATATTGGTTATGTTTGCAAAAGTATCACAGAAAAGAAATTTAATATAAAAAGGAAGGTCAAAATATTCCACAGAGATTTGCATGTATGGGCTAGAAGGAACGAGCACATGCGTGTCCTTACTTCCCCAAAAGACAAGATTCAGGAGGTAATTCCCTTTTCAATGGTGATTACTGATTAGAAACTGGACCTCAGATGCCTCTGTCCTTCATTCCAAATGATAATGCAACCTTTCTCTCTAGGGAACATTTCTCCACTCCTCATGAGAAAAAGATATGTGGCTACAGTGGATGAGAAAACAAAGAGAATATGAATCCCATCTTAAAACTCATCACACTATGACCATTAATATTACACAAATATATGGTCTTTAAAATATATTTTTTCTGACTGTCAGAGAAGCAGCATGGGCTCCAGGTCAGACATTAACAATTCAAAAATATATTAAAAATAGAATCTACTGAAGAACAGTAGACAACCTGACAGATCATATCAAGTTATTGTTTTACGTTAAATATCAAAGCATCCATAGATACAGAGACAATTTTACCCTCGTTTGTCTGAATGAATCTCAGGAACAAAATAAAAAGGACAACGGAAGCACAATTTCACTTGATATGGTAAAAATGGTGAAGTATTTCAACTGCACTTTTTTCAGAAATATTATTTTATTGAGTTGTGTATTTAATTCAATTATCTTGCTCTGTGATTAAATTTTTAAAAATTAACTCTGATTGAATTCTGCTTTTCCTTCATCACTGGTAGAAAGGCTCAAAACACAGTGTTTTAAAAGGTCTTAGAGTAGGATTCTACGCTGGAGAAAGAGTTAAGGCATATAACAGCATCAAATCTTTCCTGCTCACCAGTCAAAATAATTCAGATGAAAAAAAAACCCAAACAAGCAAAACCCCAGAAAATGTAAGACATATAGATGACAGTCCTACTAGTATTTGTTACAACAAATACAACCGCAAACAAAATACTATTGGATTAAAACTTAAAAGTCTACCATGTATTTCAACCTCATAACTGCAGTAATCCAGTAAAGTTAGGTCCATAATTATAATTAAGTTTTAATGAATATACCATACATCAATGGAGAGTTTCACCCAATTCATTAAATTCTAGCTTCTAATGCAAGCTACTATTTTATTCAAAGTATTGATACCTCGTATAGTTTATTCACAAATGAAAAGATAAATAAACATTCTCAAAAACTGTAATTCTGACTAGAACACAGATTACATTAGCTGCCAGGATTACAGATCTCTAGCAGTGAGACAAAACATGACTGTTAAAGTGTCTTTAGCTGGAAGGTGGCCCTATCCATGGCAGGGAGGTTGGAACTGGTTGGAGTCTTTAAGGTCCCTTCTACTCCAAACCACTGAATTGAAGATTAAAAAAAAAAAAAANTTACCCCAAAACACATAAATGAAAAATAAAAAAAAAAAAAAAAAAAAAAAACAACAACAAAAAAAAACCCCACACAACTAAATGGATTTTTTGCCTCCAAGATTGTTTGTTGTGCTTAGACATTGGTGTTCTCCTTTAATCAAGACAATTTTGACATAGTTGCATAAAAACAAAATTTGAAATAAAATGTAATTTGGATAAGTCTACTTGTCTCATTTACACTTTTTTTCCAGTAAAAGATAAATATTTCTATGTATCTAAGATGTTCTGTTCTAGATTTACAGCAATCTTTGTTACATGCAGTATTGTGCAATCTGGAAATAATTTGTCTAATTATAATTCCAGTAGTTTCTTCCCTGTATCAGTTCATTTAGACTTTGTCAGTTACCACACATCCAATTTTGCCTTTTAGTACTTATCTTGGTACTAAATCGAGTGGTATTTTTTTCCAATTATGTAAAAAAATGTAAAAATACTGATTTGATGGAAAATTTTGACCTTTCATAATTTTCAGTATCTTCTGGGGAGTACATTTGAAAAACATTCTGTAAATGAATGAAATTAAAGCAAATATTATTTCCAATGGAAATTACAATTCGTGTGATCGTTCCCGTTGCCGTAATAAAAAGTGCAAAAATAAAGCAAAATATGTTATAAACTCTTTTTAGTCAACACACTTACTTCACTTTTATCAGTGACCTCCCCAAAATCAATTTCATTTCTGGCCAAGAATCTGACTGCAGCAAAATATTTAAAGAAAACTTTTCTGATAAGGTCTAACACAGTAACAGTGTGTCCCTGAAAGTAAACTGGAATGCACTAGATAGATGGTCTGTATTTAAAATGACTGATTTCCATTTTTCACTTCATCTTGTGAACAAGATTTTCTGCCAAAATAAAGAAAACAGTGTTGCAGTTTGAAAGCAGGTGGGAACAGAGATCACATACTGTCTGGCATAAAGGAGACCTGGGTCTCCCAGGACGAAGTGCAGCTGAAGCCCTCCAGCCTCCAGGCACAAGCTGTCAACACCTTGGCCAGATGTCTCACTTCAGAAAGTTGGTGGGTGGTGGATAAAAAGATGCTATTATTTCTTGATACCAATAATGTTAATTCATGTGGTGATGAAAAATATATCACCTAATTTCTAAGCTTACCAACTTTTTTACTTATGAGTAGTTGTCAGCCAAGTTCAACTTACTTATAAAAGAGACATTAATAAAATTATGCGCTTGAAAAGTGGGTTTTTTTCATCAGTGGATAAAATGACATCAACTACTTTTTTAAAAAGAAGGCAAATCAAAATGACTTAAGGGGTTATTTGAGTAAAAGTGTACTTTATTATGAATATTTCATCATGTAATACATAAATCATTGAAGAAAAGCCTGTACTATAAGTTAAATCAGAGGATGTTGGAAAGGTTAAAGCCCAGATAAGTAATGAACCAGTGAAGGAAAAAAGGAGAACTTTTTCTTGCTAAGGTAAGGTATTGTATCATGACAGATTTTTCATAGAATAGATTTATTAATATCTTCAAGCAAAATTTTGCTAAAGATCTTACTTATTGGAGGGGAAAAATGAACTCGTGCTGTTATCACCTGCTGTTTCTACAGTTAATTGATTTTTCTATTTCTCTAGGTGTCTACAAGTGAAAAGTAACTACATTATTTCTTCTCTTCCTCCAACTATTCCTTCCCCTTAGCTCTCTGTCCCACCACAAAAAGATCTCAGTAGAGTTTTGAAAATACAGAGTCATTCTGCACTGTTCATAATTTCCAGGTTCATGTCATTGAACAAAGTTATATTTTTCATAAATTAGAGTTCACAACAGAAAAGTCAAGGGTAAAATTTTGATAATTTGAAAAGTTCAGAATTATATAAGTCTTGCTGAAAAAAAAGAACTGTGGTTAATGTTTGCAAAAATAGTCTCAAATAACATCTGTGTGCTAATTTAAATATTTTTCACATCATATCTTTTGAAGAAAGGAGCATTCTAAAATCATTATATATCAGTGATTTACACCACCAAGGTTTAATAAGCTTATTTAAGTATGATTAGACATTTTATCACATCATTGGTCATTAGAAAAACAAAACACCATGGAAACATATGCAACTTGAAATTCGCCAAAGGAGCTCCTTTGAAAAAAACCATAATTTTATATTATAATTATTTTATAAACATTAACATATTATTCTAAAAACATTTTATTCTTATTTCTCTCATATAGGGCCAAATGCTAATATGCCAAAACACCAACAAAATACTATTTGAACTAGTATAAAGGGTGGCCAATAGAAAAAAAAAATCAAAACAAAACAATAAAAACCAGATGCTACTAATACAGTCAAGAGACTGCAATAACATGTCTGAGCACCAGAACAGGGTTTGTAATGGTAAGCAGTGGAAAGACTCTCTGAGTAGTTTTATTGGGGAATACAGCATGCATGAGTAACCAAAGCAGCAGCACTTTCCAGATTACACCACACTTCACAAGAACTCTTGCTCATGCTGGAAGCAGAGGGTGACTGGATGAGTGCAGCTGCTGGAGCATCGTGTGTGCCTGACAGACTGACAGACAGCTCTCACTCTTTTATTGACCACTGAGCACTGTGGAGAAGAGCAGGGAAACAAAGCTGTAATACTTGAATTCTTGGCAGCAGCATAACCAGTACCTAGCAAAAAGAAATATCAAACCTCTCTTTCAAGGCTGACATGTGGAATTTGGTTGTGTTAAAGTCTTTTGTTTTATTTGAGCTCCTCAGTGCCCAGCATGTCAGAGGAATGGACAACTTGCAAAGACATGAAAGGGTGGTCGAAAAAAACCTTTAACTTACTTTTACAGGTCAATTATTACATATGTCATGCTCATTTTAAAATAATCAAGTAACAATCCCATAGACTGCAAAAACATGTATATGCAACACAACATTTTCTTATTCTCAGAATGTGGTCCTTTTCTCAACAGCCACAATGGGGACATTCATTTTCTACAGAAAGCTGCTTACCTCTGATCCAACACAAGTGAAAAAATTGGATTTACAGTAGAGTAACCTTTTTTTTAAAAAAAAAAATCACCTTAGTACCTCTTGTTTCAGCTGATGTATTCTGAATTTATCCATCTTGGAAAGAAATTTGAGTCACAGGCTAACCAAAATTTGACTCCAGAAAAGATAAGATTAGGGAAGGATTTTTAAATAAAAAATAAAATAACATGTAAGTACTATATTTATTTTAAACATAGTACAGAAAAGATCCTAGTGATGAAAATTATGAAAAGAAACATGCAATATTCAGTAACCATCCTTCTAGGGGATGCATTGATCTATGCTGGACATTTCTGTACCGCTAAGTCCAGTCCCATATCTTTCAGATCAGAGACATTTTACTTGCTGAGTCTATTTGAGAGTTTCAGATTGATCTTTTAGCCACACTCGTAGTTTCTGCCCATCAGGTACATGACAGAATTCAAGCAGCTGCAACCCATGAAACATGTCTTTCAGCTATAGACATGCTCCAAGAACTTTCTCCGTGATTTTGCTTTCCAGTCTGACTGCCCTAAGGTTACCTTATTCCATCCTCCAAATCTGTCTGTTAGCATCTCCAAACTGCTTCACCCTTTCCCTTTGTTCCTCTTTCTCTCTCTTGCAATATAGATGCTGATCTTTAGTGCGGTTGTTGGCTCTGCTCCCAGCCTAGTCATTTCGCTCAGCATTTTACCACATTTCTTTCCAACTTAGTATCCTCTTGGTTTCCCAGTTTTTGTCAGCTGTACCTCAAAGGGTATATATTTTCTGTTATCTGCCAGCCCTATCTCTAATTCACTGTCTCACCTACCTGGTACATATCCCTCTGTATGTTTATTCCTTACTGTGGCACATCATAGAAGCACGGGCCCTATATCAGTTTGTTGGTGGGGGTGGGGGAGTTGGAGATTGCCAGTTTCTTGAACTCTATCAGGTTTGGTGCTATGACTACTTAAATGGGGAGCATGATCCAGTGCCCAGCCACCCTCTGAGTGAAGAACCCTTTCCTAACATGTATCCTAAACCTTCCCCCGCACAGCTTCATGCCATTCTCTTGTACCGTCTGTCACTGGTCACCACAGAGAAGAGATCAGTGCCTGCCCCTCCCCTTCCCCTCACAAGGAAGTTGTAACTGCAATGAGGTCTCCCCTCAGCCTCCTCTTCTCCAGGATGAACACACCAAGTGCCCTCAGCTGCTCCTCAAACGGCTTCCCCTCAAGGCCTTTCACCATCTTTGTTGTCCTCCTTTGGATGCTCTCTAATGGCTTGATGTCTTTCTTATATTGCAGTGGCCAAAACTGCACACAATAGTTGTGATATTAGAATTTTGAGATGTAACACTAACTAGTAATGCTTGCAACAAAATTTACCCTGGATATTTACACATAGCTAAGCCAAGCAATTTAAAGAAACCAGCCAAGCAAAGTAAAGAAACAACAAAGAAAGGGCCTGAAGCAGCCAAGCAGGTAACACTGAACTGTTGTATAACCCAGTGCATTGTCTTAAAGGAGTTCATAAAGCAAGTCATGCAGAATGTTTGGGACTCCAGACAGAAGTGACAGCCAGAGAGCCATGGTAGAGCCCTTCAGAGACCTCATAAGGATATGTATATATGTTAATGGGTATTGGGAAATGTCATGAATATGTAACAGGAATGTGGGGGAATGAAAATGAATAATCATGTCATGCAAGCATATAAGCCGTAGCTGGGATGTCACAGTGTACACTTTGGCAAAATGATTACCAGTGTACCTGGCACCGAATAAAGAATTTCTGCCCCCTGAAACTCGCAAATTGAATCTTATAAAGTTTCTTTTAAATGCCAGCTTTAGGCAACAGTTATTTGTTTGGTTATGCCAGAAATTCCACTAATGCAAAGGAAACCAAAGAAGAGAATAATTTAAAAGGTGTAGTGCCAAAGTATCCAGTCATAATGATCTTTGGTTATTATGAAAACACAGGTGGAAACAGGGAAGAAAAACTATTTCAATGTATTATATTGTAGAGATTCTGTAAAGCTACACCAAGAAGATGAGTGATTAGGGTCCCAGGGTGCTATGTATGATAGGACTGCCCTTTTGAACACAACAAAGTGTCAAAACACCACATCACTACATTGTATATGTCACTGCCAGGAATGCTTAGGGAGAAAACACAGGAGTCATACGTCACTGTGTAGCTTGTTTATAGATGTAAGGCATAATACAGTAAAATATTAAGGTTTCAAAGTTTGATTTTGAGTGCATACAATTCTTCTATCTGACATAAATCCTCTGTTTTCCTCTGGCTTAGCAGGTACTAATTTTATATCCTGCTATGTAGATCACTCGCTTCAAGGCGGTGAAGAACTTTGTTCCTAATCCAGCTTTGAACTGAATGCACAAATCCTCATGTATCATATAGCTTTCCATTGTACAGCTTTCCAATGGGTGCCCATCCAACAAGTTGTAGCTTACTCTCATCTGGGTCCACAAATACCACCTTAGCAACATTTCTCTGGGAAGAAATGAATGAAGATGCAATTCTTTCTCAACTGTTTCTTCAGTTATTTCTAGAGACAGTCTTCTCATGCCATGAAAAGAATGATACAAATGGTGCTTTAGTCAAATAATAAGTAAAGTAAAAAAAAATGTCCTTAATTTGGTTGAATTCTGAGTTTTGTTCATAGTCCAGCAAACCGTGATTGTTTTATTATAATGTAAATGAATGCATCAAGAAGCCCTCAAATGCTTAACAATTTGTTTGTTAAGGATCCTTTCAAAAACACTTACCAGAGGAATATTTTATGTCCATCTAATGGTTCAAGTTATAAAAACCTATTCATTAGAATTCATCTAAGGCAATCAGAAATATTAAGAAGTTATGTCTTGTTACATAATGCAGGTTGAAGCCTTTACAGTTTCAGACTTTTCTCACAAGATGTTTATATTCATCAGTGCAGACATGCTGAATAGTCAGGGTAACATAAATACCTGCTAATCCATTTTGATAATGCCAGCATTATTTAGGTTACTCAAGTCCTTAGCTACACAAAACAGGAACTGCAAACATGTGAGGTCTTTTTCAACCCTGATTCATTTTCTTAGTACCTAATCTCGGGTTTAAGAGATCCTACTTGTTTTTCTTTTCAGTGATTAAAAATACTTCATTTAACATTTTCATACTTTAAGTTCAGCATATTTCATGCAATAGGATGCATTCCATTGCTTGTGTATTGTAACTCCCTTTTTATAATGCAAACTCTGTCATTAATATCTTAGAGCTCTCCTACATCAGCAGGTCCTGACAGGTTGCAAACCTATGAGTGAGGTGAAACTGTTCAATGCGCATAGTAAAACTCCCACTCACAAGCAAATTATGCTGCACACTTAAAAATTTTCAAATGCCTGGGGAAAAACAAAAGGAGGGGGGAGGAAGGTCTGTCACTTTTTAATAAGCACTGATAAATAAGCAAGCAGCCAGAAATATTTAAAACAGTAAAAATGTGAAAAAATAAGTGGATGAGGATAGATAAGCACCTTTAAAATGGGATAATTTCCTGAAAGCTGATGTGTTACCCCTCAGAAGTGCTACGTAACAATTTTAGTGTATTGTCATCTGACGCGGCCCGGGAGGAAGAAAGGGTTCACGCACAGAGTTGAGGTAGTGAAGAGTGAGCGTTGACTAAGGTATTGTACCAGCTTATAAAGGGTTTGGGGAGAAGGTACTGGAGGGTGGGTGGAACTTGGGTGGAGCATGCAAACAAGGAACATATAAGGGCAAAAAGGGGATGGTTCAACCAAGGGGAGGAGGGATTAACCATATATAGGATGACCAAATATGGTAGTACTGCCATGCAGCAGTAGGAAACCCATCAGGGAAAAGGGAATAACAAGAGGTACAGAACCATACAATTCTTCTTAACAAAAACAGGTAAAACATGGCTTAACAATCACAGACTCTAAACCCAGCAGCAAAGGGACCCCAACACTTATATAAATGTAGTGTAAATGCATTCTTCAGGCATTTCACAGATTTCTTCTTGCTTGGCATTCTCTTTTTTCCACTTCTTATATGCACTGCGCTCTTGGCCCCCAGCACTCATCAAATATGAACTGTCTGTGAAGTGGTTCTTCACTTTGTCTGCTAGTAAGATAATTGTGAAACTAAGGAAACTCTTCTGAAACCATCCAGTGAAAACATCATAAAAGGACAAAGTGGATGAGTATTCTTTCTTGTCTAACCTTTGAAATAGTTTTGTTTGGGTTTTTTAATTCATAATTCTCTAGTCAGAGCAGTTTCATGTCTAAACCAAGCAGATTCACGTCTAAGCCTGAATGGGACCCAAAACTAGGTGGGAAAATGTTTAAAAGAGCTTGAGGAATCCAATATGGGAGACATATCCAAGTGCATCTAATAGCAAGCCATAGGCCTGGGTTACTGAAAAGAAACAGATGCAGCCACTCCAGGAAAACAAAGTTGATGGTGTTGCTGGCATTGTTTTCCAGTATTCAAAACATTTGTGAATATTGGAAAACAAGACCCCTGGGTTTTCAAAAATAGGTAAATTGAATTCAAATGTAATATAGTCTTCAAAATTTCAATACAGATTACAATATAAGCCATGCAATTTTGCTAAGATTATAGCAGAAAAATGCCAATTTCTTGGAGTCAGGACATCTACAAAACTGTATCATATTTGGAAATAGTCTCATATCAAATTTGTGTGCTTTTTATTACCAGAAAGAACAATGATTACTTACAGTTTTAGGAGACATCATGTGCCTGGGGGAGGGAGGAGAGGGTGGAGAAAAAAAAAATTAAAAAAGGTTATGTGTTATCTCATTGCTCCTTAGAGGAGCAAATAAGGTTGGTCTTTGGGCAACTCAGATAGACTAATAATGTAAAATTTCTTAGACCAAAGAGCCATTCTTCTTGTAAATCGGTCCAGGACCATATGGGACAAGTTGTACATTTAGTCCTTCTATTTGCAACGTTGAATAAACTAAGGGCAAGTGTTTCTGAAGATGGGATCTGTATGTATATATTTCCTCCTTGAGTTCCTCTCAGTATTTAGGTTTTTAGTTGATTGTTTCATGTTTCTTTTTTTTTGTTTTGTTTTTTGTTCACATCTATTGTCTGGAGAGATATTTGATCCTTGCCTCTGGGATCTCCAAAAAAATAGGTATTCACAGGGACTAAGGAAATTCTGACCACTTGCTACATGTTGTCATGTTCAGCAGTAGCCCCAGTTATTTATGAGGTAGGACTATGTCACAGACAGACACAGAGAAGGTTTAGCTTGCTTTTAGGGCACAGAGTTTGACTCTTGCTCACTGCAACTGTCACAAAATCCTCCATCACCTTCTTTCCAAGCCACTGATGTACGAAGTTGCCACAAGGTAGTAATGTAAAAACTATTTTCAGCATGTCTACCTTTTTTTCCCCTGAAATGCACTGAGACAACAGGCTGTCAAATGGGCTATGGGTGACTGCATTGGTCAGGAGCCAGGGGGCAAAGAAAGTCTATTGCAAAGTCACAGAAAATGGAACAGGTAAAGATGAAATACAAATATAAAATAGCATGTGAATGCTGGCAATGCAAGAAATGGGGGAAAATGACACTAGTAGACTTTCCATAATGTTCAGAAGACCCACAGAGATCATGACTTTATTACTTATGTTTTCTACCACTCAGGTAAGAAGCCTTAATTAGTGTTCAAGTGCCGGGATCATCTTTGAGTTTTACATACAAAAATCACTGCAGCAGAGGAACATATAGACTCTATATAACATTTTACTTTAGTAGGCACACAATAGACAGAAGTCTAACAGCCTGGATCACTGTACTGCTCTGGGGCTAAATATGCACTTTCTGTGGCTGCTTTCCTTTCACTGTCCCTCTCCACTTTAACCTCTCCAGAAGCAGGAGAGAAGCCAGTCTTGTGCTCTACACATCCTCTTCCCTAAGCAACCTGGTACTGTGGGACCTGAGACTGTACTAGCAATGCAGTACAAGCTTATGGCACCACCCAGATGTCACCATTCTGAAGGTTCAAACATATGACAAATCTAAAGGTAGTTAAGGAGTCTTTATATCATTCTGTCATGTATTATTTGCTTTCTTTTGATATAGGCATTATAATGAAAGAAAGAAAGTGAGAAGAAAAAATAGTGCATAAAGCACAGGCTGTTAAAAACACCTAAGTTTTACATCATTGCTGGAGAAATTATTGTTCTGAGAAATGCCATTTTCTAAGAAGTGTTTTTTTCTCCTATTCTCCCTGACTTAAATGTCTTCACAGACATTTCCTTCCAGCATTTGAAGCTTATACAGAAAAAAACCCCCACAAATAAAGTTGATATTAGGTATTTAGTATGAAAAATAGTATTATATGGGTATCATCTGGTTCATTTTATCAGCTAAAAACAAAACACAGACTTTCAGAACTGCAGACCTTCCTGAAAATTCAAGCAAAATAATTCTTTCTATAACCAAATCTCCTTGCAGAAAGGCACATTAGAATTTCCAGCTGAGATGCATTAATATTTCAGTCAAGTCTTTCATGGCATTTAGTGTAGCATGTATAATGCAGCATTTGAAAAGTTGCCTGACTCTCTTAGGATAGTAATTATTTCTGTAATTTTGAAACCTGGTAGGATATGGGTAACAGCAGTAATTATAGGCCAATTTTCTTAATTAATGCAGTCTGCAAAATACTTACACAAGCAGTAGCAAAAATTATTAAAATAAATTCCTACCAAAATTAATTCATAAAAGGAGACACTCAAACAATAACATAAGACTCTCCCTTGACCTTATTAAAGAAATTTACAGTAAAAGTAATGAAGTGATAGATATAATTTCACCTAGAGCAAAGGGAACAAATTCAAAATTTAATAGCATAATATGCTTTCACCAGAGTACAACCAAACGATGAAAAGGAAAAAAGAAAACTGATTTCTCTGGAAAAATGTTTTCCTAATTAGTTTAAGCTATTACTGATAGCAAATATATATATAAGTAGAACAGAGTTCTGTGGGGTTTGGTTTATTTTTAGCAAATAAAATCAAGTAATCAGAGATTTCCATTGTCCTTGCCAGTTTTCAGTCATGATGAATACAAGGCTTTAGAAAAGACTGATTAAAAAAAATAAAAATTCAAACAGATTTAAAAATTAAGAATAAGGATTATAATCTTTCACACTCACTGCAACACAACTGAAATGACCTAAGCAGTTGAGAACATTAGGCCTGAACAAAAACTCCATTGAAATCAAGAGGGAATAAAACCCTGAAACACGCCTTGTAATAATTTCAGAGGATTTTTGATCAATATTAAAATTAATATGTCCTAATGTATTTATGTACCACTGTGAACATGTTAATCACCTTTTACTATGGAGGTTTATATCAGAAAGTAGATGATATCTAATATTTTTAATGAGAAATGTCTATTTATAGAAAGGGTTAGGGTTAAGGAAAATAAAAGCATTGAGATGGGGAAATATCCAACAAAACGAAACATTTTGTCTACTTAATTCTTTCAGTCTCATTTTCTAAGAAACATAGCAACTTATCTGATTGTGTATTGACAGATACTATGTTGTATTAGAAATAAAAAGTTCTCTAGGGTGGGGAGGAGGGTCAGAGGGCTTTAGTGTTTTTCCAAATGAGCAACAAAGCCACCAGGAAAAGAAACTATTTTTAGAATTTTTTAATAAATTTCCAATCTTTATTACAAAGAAGCTTTTTGGTTTTCTTTCAATGGTTACGTCTCTCTATTACTTTAGACTCACAGAAATAAAAGCAACAGATTATGAAAATTTATATAAACTATTACATTGGTAAACAAAAATATAATAATTACTGATTAAATCCTAGAACAAGCCTGGATATACATCGAGAGATCTGTTATGAGCTAGGACAGATTGGTTCCACTCTGTTGCACTTTGCACAGTTCTGCTGGCATGAAGTGAATTTAAAGTGAGTTCAAAGCACAGCATGCAATTATCCAGAACTAGTAACATACAAATTTGTAATCCTCTCCCACCAAGCACAGTGTATTTCCAATCTGCCAGCAAAGCTTAAAGATGTTTAGAGATGAGATTTTTGTCTTTAATTGTAACCTAGTGTCTTGGACAATCAGCTTCTGACACATGCAGGCCTCTCTTTGTCTGCACAATTCATGGAAAACTTCAGGGGAAGGCAGAACTTCTGACAAAGCCATCCTCAGAGCAGCTCTATTGTAAGTGCAGTACTGAGAGCAGCTCATCTCCGTGTGTTTCCAGCCAACAATATAGCTTAAAAAACATCCCTGCACTTTCTTACTTGCCAGAACTTGGCCATTTAACTCGAATAGATTCACAACGTGACTTCACATGAAGCTGTGCCAAGGAAAGTACAGACCTGAAATGAGCAAAAAGTTCTTTTCACTGACAGGATGGTCAACCACTGGAACAAGCTCCCCAGGGAAGTGGTCACAGCACTCAGAGTAGCAAGAGTTCAAGGAACACCTGGACAGTGGTTTTAGTCATGATTTAATTATACGAAGCTGTGTCAGGAGCAGGGAGTTAGACTTACGGTGATTCTTATGGGTCCTTTCCAGGTTGAGATATTCTATGGTTCTAAATACTGCCCACCCAGATCAACTATGGAAATAAGATCAGACTAATTGCGTCTGCGTGTTGTAACCATGTGTGCACAGTTCCAAGAACTTCAATGCCACCAGGCTGCTTTTTTTGACTGGTAGCAGTCAAATTATAACAAGATATCAAACAAACCCAAGCATCTTTCCAGGTAATGTGTGATGCAAAGAACTTCTAGATCCCAAAAGAAACCTAGAAGAAAGAAGTTCCTATTTCACATCCTTCAGGATCACAAAGCAAGTTATCTTATGCTCTTATTGTCTTTTGTTGGTTTGTTCATAAATTGGGAATGGACCAGCTAAGGGCTGGTAAATGTTGTAAGAAACCTTTGAAAAGGCAGATTAATGGCAGTACCAAAACAAATAGCTAAGGATGCACCAAAAATATAACACATTTAACCTTTTATTTTTGAGTGTGCAATGTATTAATTTAAGGCTAAAAACAAAATACATAAATGTCATGTGATTAAGAGCATTCCTGCCTCCTGCTCAAAATGACATCCCTCAGTTTGCAAGCTTTATAGAAGAAAAAATTACTTAAGTATCTTGCAGCTTTTGCTTTGATAGAAGTCAAGAACTGTGACTATTCAATTATTTTAGGTAAGAGACAAGTTTAAAAATCATGATATTCATCTACATCCAGCCACAGTATCATGGAGGATTTGCTGTAGGTGATGTTTAAGCTCTTGAAGCTCGCTTAACCTCGTGTGGAGATAACTCCAGTGCCAATTTGATCTAAGAAACTAAGATCTGTCTCAAATTTTCTGAAAATATTAGATGTAATGGCCATAATCTGTGCTATACAGTCAATGTGGATACAGAACAGATCCGATGCTTCAAGAAAGCATCAGACTCCTTCACATATTATAAAACATCATGTTACGCACATCTAGGAGATCCACAATCAATTTAAGGAACCCTACTAATGCATCAATAGATTTGGAAGGCCTGAGATTAGATATAGCTATATTCCTGTAACTCTCTATTCATAATAATTTCTCATTCAACATTAATATACATATTCTTCAGCAAAATTGTGAGAACTGTATAATGTATTTTTGTTTCATTAATAATATGGCAACTTGTATTATGCTTCTATCATGATCTATAATTATATACAAGTCTGGTGGGATTTTTTTTTCCTTTGGTTCTGTCTGTCAAGCCATAGACGAATGCATTTACTTGTATTTCTCACTGTCATTTAATCTTGCATGGAGGGCATTCAGAAGCAAAGAAAAGTATTTGTACTTTCAAATTTGTGATTTATCATGAGGAAAACATAGGAGCTGTCTCCCAGTTCTTTGCCAAAGTTTGAAAAAAATTTGCAAGTTTCAAATTAAGTAAAAAATTCTCCACAATTAGTATGCATATTTCCATAACAGTTAGATGATCTAATCAAGATCAAGGCACTGAGGCATTATTACACAAACTAAAAATACAGAGTCAAGGCAATAAAGAGAAATCAGTCACAGATCCTGTGATATTTACTCCCAGTAGTTCCTTGTATGCTGCCAGCTCCAAGCTGCTGAAAAAACAAATATTGTGATGCTGCAGTGCTCACTAACTCCAGTGGACTATACAAACAGGGTAGTAAAAAGATTTTAAAAATTCCTTGGAAGTGTATTAATAAATAAAAAAATCTTACACAACAAGGTACCGTCTTCGAAATTTCCCAGGCTTGTCAAATCAGCTTGACAGCACATCACGCCCTGTTGCACTGGCATATTAGGTAAGGGTGAATGCCAAAGGAGGAATGCATGATGGGCCGATTATCATGGCCCAAGTATATTCTTAACTTTCAGTATTTATCCAGTATTATGAAATGTTATACTAAAGAAGTGCCAGAATTGCAGTTATTTTTGTGCAACTACAGAGGATCTTATAGTTCACAGAGGCTAATTTTCAGGAGTATCAGCTTTATATCTAACTCCAAAGTCTGACTTAGCATTTCAAGTTGTGGGTATACCTGATTAAATTGATTTAAATCTTGATTTTTTTTTCTGCTAGTAGGAATCTCAAAAAATAATTACCAGATAAAAAAATTACCCTAGCAATAGCACAGAAAACTCATGTTTTCCCAAAAGCTTTGAATTTGAAAGGTTTTAGCTGGGGTGAGGTGATAAGTGAAGACCTATCACTAAAGATTGACTTAATTTTAACCATCTGTAGGATGTTTCTGTGACACTTTTGAAGAATTTCCTCCATTAATTCCCTCCCTAGATAGTTCCCCTCAGTCTGAAAAAATAGGTAGTCTCTACTCATCAGTACTTTCCCTTAACATTCTCAATCACATTTCACAAAGCTCGTCAGCTGCAGCATGGTCTCATTTTCTACTTCCCGTGGATGGTTCAGGAGCCATTCAATAAAGTGAAAGGTTGTTGGTATCAAACACTTGCTTGCTCTTGCTATCTACGTTTGAACCTACGCCAGTAGAAGATAAATTGAAATGAGGCATATGACAGCTCATCCCCATCACCATAGTGATGGATTTCCATCTCTGCCTTTGTAACTGTGGCTTTCCAATGAATGCACTTGCTCCTTTTGAAAATTAATCCTTTACATAGGAATACCAATAACATGACAATTTTTGGTTTTGAAATAAAAATTATATAATAAACAAACACCCTCCAAAATATAAGTACCGAGATACTGAACCCTGAAATCTTCTTTTATTAGTATTCAAATCACATCATTGCTTAAACAAAGTGCAAGCTTAATGAATGCAAAAAGATTCAAAAGCCAATGGTATAAACTGTAATTGCATTTATATGTAAGTAGAATTAGGTATTCAGCTTAGAAATTTCTGAGATAATTTGAAGAGGATGCCCTAAGAACAACAAGCTACGCCAAAATAAGAATGAGCAAATTATAACCTTAAGACTGATGATGAAAGAACAACTATAAAATTTCTTGTGGTTTAATGGTTGCAATAAATAAAATGTAAATAACCATCTCTGTACACTTGTCAATATATATTTCTTAGTATTAACTAATGCAAGTAATATTAGCAGAAATTAGTATGAAGTTGCTTAGAGATATTCAGCTCTTGGAAACTTAATTTACCATGCTCTTGGGATAATTGTCTGAAATAATTCTTTCCATTTCCAAATTGAGAGTTATTCTTCAATGATATAATACAAGCAATGTTCCATGTCACTGGCATCTTCAATATTTCAATACCTCTTAATAAACACATAGATTTGTTCTGGAGTTCCAGAGATTTGTCTAAGAGGACATCCTTAGTTTGACTGAAAAACTGCACATGAAATTTTATTTACTTTAGATGAAAAAGTGCAGAGCAAAACAAGAACTTGAACATGCACGTTCTAGGTGGCCTATAGGAAAAACTACTAAGGTGGTAGCACTTAATAACAAAGGCTACTGAGTTAAATTTGCAACACTTGATAGCCCTGATATGCTTCCAGAAGGGGAAAACCAGACTACAAACGCTTGTTTCAGAAATCAAAGCATGTCAATTTTAAATTTCTAAAATCATGACTATTCTCAAAATTCCATTATTATTTGCTCCAGTCATCAGGAAAGAGTGTCGTTGATATCCACCTTATCTGACACCCAGTAAAGTCTGGAGCTTATGTTTGCAACAATACTTATAGAATCAGTCTCCCTAGTTAATTTTTTCCACTATATGAAATAACATCTACCTAGATATTGAATCAATATAGTAAATAACTACTGGCTATAGGTTAAACTCATCTCTAAAGTCTATTAATTTCAGTGACATTTAAAGTTTGGTACATGGTTTGAGTACAATGCTGAACTGGAATTTCAGGTTAACCTGCTAGCAGATACTGTGTACAACAAATGGTTCAGTGTTCTGAAATATCACACCTAACTGCATCATGCAGTGTGTACCTCCATTCTAATGTGAACAACATGCAAAACTTCAAGATCGATTTACACCTGTTTGCCTTTCTAACAGAAACATATACATATTAAGATACATAATGAGTTTCCACTGCTCCAATTATTTTTAAATGTTAAACGTGAAATATTGCCTGAGGCTGTTTAGCATTTTTCTGGAACAGTTGTAATTGTCTTTAATATTTGGAAACAAGAATGATCAAAAAGCTGTCACTTCTCCAGAACAATCTACCATTGGGAAAACTGCCAGTGCAATGAAAAATTACCTAACATTTAAAATTATGATTTAAAACTTGATACCATTAATTAATAACATTAAAATTTTCAGTTCTACAACCTAGGTTATAGTTATAGCATATTTTTCATAATGTGCTAGCAAACATATTAATACCTAAAAGCAAAGGCTCAAGGTTTGCATTTCTTAATCAACTTGACAATACAAAGGAAATATTAATTGTTCTTTTTGGCATTGTTACAACAGGAGTCAATATCAATATAAGTATTATCCCACTTGGAAATCCAGCAAATTACTTTTAATCCTTATGACAATGATTTTTTTATCCATAAAACAAATATCAGTTTATGGCAAGCTAGGCTGTTGTAATTTCTCTCCCACCTAAATCCAAGCACAGCTCAGGCATCAAACTGAGCAGTGTCATATAAGAATGAGGTGTCTCACTCTCCATAGCCCAGAGCTCAATCATTTCTACAGTAGATAAAAATATACACAGAGTTAGGCCCTTTTACTACCATCACTCAGAATCTGAAGCTCAAAAAGCAAATAGCTCTATCACCTTGAGGGTAAAACATAATACAAATACTGGTCAACTCCTGTCTTTTGGCTCTGAACTGGAACCAAGGCTTCTCATCCACAATGAATACTGAGCTGCTCTGAAGTGTCTCTCATGCCACCACAGAAGTCTTTCTGGCCACTCTTATACTATCAGTAGGGACAGTAGGATGCATATTCACTGCTTTGCTTCTTGCTTTCAAAGTGTCTTGGAAAATAAGAACTGGATGTGTAAGTCTGTTCTGCAGAGGAGGCAACTGAAACTGGTTAAAGAAGACCTTTTATGAAAAAAATTGTACAGTCCCCATCTTCTCTGTCACCAGAATGTTAAAAGAAGATAGTGAGTCATAGTATTTTCTTTGAAGTAATGGCATTGACAACCACTGTCACAGGAATATTCTGGACTGTGAACAATAAGGCATCTAACCTAAAAACATGGTGGATTTCTACTTCATAAGTATCCTCAAGAATAAATTATAAAAAGAATCAAAGTAATTTTATGACCAGCTTAAGAAGTTAAAATGCTTAATCCGTGTCTTCACAACAATTGTTATCTTTAGACTACTTGGTAGTAGTTAAATTCCTTTCTAAATAATTACATTGGTATAAATAAATAAAAAACCCCCCTCATCTTCTTCAAGTGGAAGTGGGAGGTAAGAAAGTTTTCCCTCAAAACATTCTTCTTATATCTTCCGGAATGATTGTTAGAAAAATAGATCTAGCTTGCATCTGTGGTACTCACCATGCAAAGGAGATGACAAGCAAAAAGGAAAGAACATGAGGAAAATCAAACATTATGTAAAAAAGGCCTTTGTCCTTTAAAATGTTACTAAAGTTACTAAACAGATAGGTACAAAAATGAAAGATATTATGTGACAGGCTAAGTGAAACACGTTTTGACACATAGAAGCAATACACCTCACTCCACACAACGAGGAAAAGAAACCACACAACATTTTAGATCTTTTTTCTTAAGCCCATTTTATTACTATTAATATTTAACAATTGTTATTTCAAGACACTTTTTAAAGAAGGAAGGTTTATTCATATAATTTTACTCAAGTTTTTGTTCTATTGCTGACTAGGGAAACCATTGAAAACAGTATGCAAATATCAAAAAGAAAATCTTTTCCTTCGATTTAAGATTTGGTATTGAAGGAATATGTAAATCAACAGCAACAGCAATTCTTGGGGTTATGAGAAAGGTTATTGAAGTGTTAACCCTAAGGTTTGAGAGAAAAATTAAGGCCATTAAAAGTTCCTAAGGTAAGGAAGAGATAATGTAAATTCAAATGTGCTTTGCATTTCATAAAACTGAAATTCCAAATTTAGTACAAATTACACAAACTTGCACAAAAATTTCTATATGTATCATAGTGACAACTTGTACATTTTAACAGAATTTGAGAATGAAAGTGGGGGAGAGGAATGGGGAAAATATAAATTAAAAATATTTTAGTTTGCTTAGAAGCGTGAATCTTCTTTGGAAAATTCAGAAAATTTAGGCCTCAACTAGTGGTTTGCAACCAATTCTGATAATTTATTCAAAGGATAACTAGTTCCCATTGAAGACGCAGTCCTAAAAGCAGGCCTCCTACTAACAGCAATTGTCAGCCCACATCTGTGTTTGAATCAAAGCTTCAGGCCTGAGCAGTCAAAATCTGAAATATGTCAGGGGAGAAAACTTCACCCTGTCGTAACATTTACAGACAATTTTAACTTTACTTGACCCGTCTCATCAGCTCTGCCGGTGTCAGCTCTGGCCGGCTGATTCCCTCCCCACGTATGCCATTGTACTTTGCAGTGCTGTTACAAGGTTAGTGCAATTTAGAATTTCTGGTGTCCTCTGCAGCTGCAGGGCAGGATGGAAGTCAGGAAATACGCTGTGCTTTAACATTTATCTGTAATGCGTAAAAGGTGCTGCCACAAGAAACTTCACTATGATAAATACTGATTTGTTAACTCTTGTTAGTCAGTGTTAATGTTAGCTCTGAAATAAAATTCTGCCTAGTCTCTGGCACACATCCTCTCATCACAACTTTTCCTTTTGTTGGATGTAGCATTCTACATCACAGACCTTTCTTTACTAAGAATAGGAATTGATCACAGCACTGACAAATGAATCTTGTAGTGGCAGAACCAAAACTGTGGTCTTCTACAGATTTATGTCTCATGAAGAGTTCTCTAGTGAATAAATTGGTGGTGTAAATTCTAACTGAACTTTTTCATAGCTGAAGCATTCACAGTATCTCTGTCTCACCTGACACTCAGCAAGGGGTAAAACATTGAAATCTCTTTTCTCTATTTTTGCAAGGACTGAAGAAACCCCTTTCCTTAGAATAATTTGTGAGATTTCAGAAAAAAAAGTAATCATTATTTAAACTCAGTCAAGAAACCAAACAAAACAAAGTCTCTTAGTGAAATACAGACATGGTACATTAAGAACTAGTGCTTTCATGTATTCAGCAAGCATCATCTGGGGAAAAAAAAAAAAAGAAAACAAATGCTCTAATACCTAAAACCACTTAATTTTTTTATAAGATATTCAAAAGAAGAGATCACACAGGATTAGGAAAACAAACAGAAAAAATTACACTGGATTAAAAGTGCAGCCAAATTAAAAGCTTACAATGAATGGCAGAAATGATAACAACTTTAATGAATGCGAATAAGGAATTACAAATTGAAGAAAATAGGTAAAGAAAGTATAGGAACACAGGAGGAAAATAGCACAAATCATATATGAATCTGAGAAGGGTGTTTTGAATGTACATGTTGAAAAACAGTAATCTTGATAACTACATTAATATATTCCACATCAGAAAGAGTGGATAAAACCAGGAAGAACCAACCATGTCTATTGCGTGCTAGAACAGGAGTGGTGAGAAGGGAAGGCTGAGTCATTGATTGTAAGAATGATTTTTTAAAATTGGATATTTCACCCTCATGGTCCAAACCAGAATAAAATATCCCACATCACTCTGGACATGCCTTTCTAAAACTCAGAACTAAAATTAGTCTTCTAGCAGTGGAAATACTATAACTTTCTGGCATCCTTATTCATCTTTGTATGCTTCTAATCTGTGATCTGTCACTCTTAAAACAATTTTACTTGAAGTAGTTTAACCTGAGTACTACTTGCTTTCACATTTCAATGCAGAGACCATTTGCCATTAACAATATACAGTTCCTAGTTATTTGGTTTGTTCATGCAACTTCAGGAGAATAAAATTAGGATTATACATTAAGCTGATACAATTAGTAGACTGGAATAATCATTATAGCTTTCCTTTTTGTGTCATCTCGAGATCACCTTTCATAGTATTTTAGTAAGAAATTTTCAATAGCAAACTAATTTACACTATCTGTAATACTTCTACAGCTGTAGCTGTCAGCAACAGCTAACCTTATTATGGGTATTTCTTGGAATAACCTTATTATAGTATTCTTTAGATATGATCTGCAGTAACCCTGAGACTGGAGTTTAAGGGAAACAAGCAGGATGGACAGAAGAATCATTATTCTGGACTTCAGCAAAGCAGGCTTTAGCCTCTTCAGGCACCTTCTTTGCAGCATCCCAAGGGAAACTGTCACAGGGGGAAAAGCAATGCAGGAGAACTAGCTGATTTTCACAGCACCCTCAGAGCAGGGGAATAGTTCTTTCCAGTGTGCAGGAAAGCAAGCAAGCATGGCAGAAGGGCAGCATAGATGAACACGGATCTCCTATCTGTGCTAAGAGAAAGGCAGGTGTGACTTTAGGTGGAAGCAGCAGCACAAAGACATTGTTTGCACACGTAGGAACAGTCAGGAAAGCCAAAGGTTGGCTGAAACTGAAATTAATAGGAGAAAAGAAGAAAAGTAAAATGAAAGGTGTGTGCATCCGTAGCAAAAGGAAAGGTAGGATGAATGTAGTTGGAGAAAAGAGTTCGGTATCACTTAGCCCATTTGGATGAATAAAGGTCTCCGTTATCAGATAAGCCTCACAAATTATTGTTTTAGGTCACTCAAAGAACCACCAGTAAAGGTATCTCTCCTAGATTAGAGCATTACTCCTCAATATTCTTATTTCTGTAACAGATTAATTACTTTACTGTAGTTGAAAACTTTAGTGCTATAATAAATTATATTTCTTACATTTCTTATTAAGAATCTTTCAGAGAGAGCCCCCTTTTTCAAACTGGTCTTAATTTGAAGTCAAAATGGCTAATGAATACTAAAAGACAAAATAATGATGACACTTTCAATATATGTATAAGATGTTTTTAGTTGATTTTGTAATGATTTGCTAATATGTTGTATTCCTAGGAAGATTAGAAATATGTAGGAATATTATCAACCTACATACTACTCTCATTTTCACCACTGTCTCTTGTATATTTAAATTAGTGAGAACATCATATCGCCTGTATTCTCTTCCATGTTCAATGTAATAAGTTTCCAAAGGCGATATTTGCATAATTACACATGCAGAACAACAAAGATAAGTTACTGCATATCTAACAGAAAAATATTCTCTATTCACACCGTTGCTCTAAGCTATTTGGCAGAACTAAATAGAAATGTAGTAGCCCAGATGTGTTGCAATGACAGGTTTGTCTAAATTCATTGTAAATGTAATAGGCAATGGTTATAGGAGTTATTCTGCACTTACGCTTGTATGGCTGGCAGATGTAGGAGACATTTAGAAAGGAATGGCAGGCTTTGAAGACCAAGAAAGATGAGAAAAAAAAAAAGATACGTAGTTTCTACATAGCATAAGGTTTAAAAACCTAAAGTAATTTAAGGGAAGGTGTAAGAGAAGCTATTAAAAAAGTACTTTAAAACATCACTCTTTCTGAAGTTTACAAGTTTGCAAAGAAATTCAGTCAGACACATGACGGAAGTTAAGCATGTAATTTTTTTGGATAATACTTCCTTACAAAGGCTCAGAGGATTAGAGTGCTCAGGGTTACTTGGTGTAGACCATCAAAACAAAAACCCATGGCTGAGAGTGAACACTTCCTCACAGATACTGCACCTTGCTGTTGTACACTCTTCTAGAAACATATCCTATGATTGGTTTTGGCATGATTTACTCCAGTTCCTTCCCAATAAACTGTGAAATAACATGTCAGTATTTCTGGACACTGTGGAATGTGATGGAAAAAGATGAGAACTGAAGTAATTTAGCTTGCATTATCGCTAGCAAGACTAAGTTTCCCACGTGAGTAAAACAGTCAAACTACATCCTGCACATCTCTGCTGGAACTTCTGTGTTGAAAAACACATTTACTTGTCTTTTCATAAAATTGGTGTGTGTTTCATTCTATACCATGACCTTACATGTGCAAATAATTTAATATGCAAATATACTCTTGGTTTAACAGATCACCCTTTCACTTCAGAACAGTGGCATTGTTGCATAAATCATTAAAACCAACACCTTATCATCCAGATCAGAGCAGTCCAATATATAATATGTGAATGAAATATTTTACAAGAATGGAACGATTTTTATAAACTATTTTTGTAAAAAAATGTAAGCATAAGAATGTGGTTAAATAAAGACCTACCTGTTGGGCACACTATTGCCGTAAGCCAGCTCCTAGTCAGAGACCTCAAACTGCAGCTAACATAGCACTATATCCAAGCTAATGAGGCCACTGAGGGCTTGCAGGTAAGAGAAGCTACTCTGCACATGGCCAGACTGAACTTGTTTTACTTTCTGCAAATAATTATGCAGGAACTTTTTAAGAGGGAAGATGCTACGCTCAAAACTAGTGCCAGAGATTCTCATATAATTGAATTGAAACTCCCCAAAATACCAAAGAACTCTCCCAGATTAATCTGGTGTAAACAGTCCTGTCTTACAGAAATCAAGAAACTGGAACAGTTACAGAGGTTCTTCATTAAAAGGATCATCAGAAGAAAACAACAAAAAATGGAACGTAATAGATTTTCCCAAGAGCAAATATAATGAAGTAAATAACTTTAAGAGAAGAATTTTGTTAGAAAAATAAACTAAAGAATGCATACACCTGGTAAGTGTCATTGCATTCTGTTTGTATGTTAAAACTTTATGGAGTTACAATAGTCTAATGTATCTGTTACATAGACCTCACTAGGAGAGTGTAGGGTGCATTTCAGTTTCATGACTGATATTTAGAGACAGGATCTGAAGACTCTGACTCTTTTTTTTATATACAAATTTTGCTATAACAAGCAACAAGTTGGTAAAACTATTCACAAACACCGAAAAAATACCAAATACCCTATATCCTCCTGTATTCAAGGCTTTTCTGCCTCAAATTTTTCTCCCCTTCTCATATGATCCATTTAATAAGAGCCACATTTGAAGCCATTTAGAGTTCAAGGTGAATGTCAATTTTCATCTCAAATGATTCCAGAATCTGTATGTTCTCAGTCAAACACGTCTTATGTGATTCTCTATGAGCAGCAACTGCCATACATATGAAGACAAGGAAAATATATATGGTGGCTAAGTTTAAAATTTATTTTTCTACACTGAAAAACTGATGCATATCATTAAACTCTTCCTTTTTTATCCTTGAAGACTGACATATTTTTTTTACTTTTCTAAAAACTTTTTTATTGTAATTTTGTATTCTAGTCACTGCAGTTCCTTCAACCTCTAACAGTTAGGATGCATTGCTAGAAAGAAAATTACAAAACTCTAAAAATTAAGTTGATTTTTACTAATTCATCTACCTAATTCATGCAGAAGAATGTTCCTTATTAGCTTCTGCTCTGAGAAAAGAAATGCCTCATTAATTTTAAACACATCAATCTGAAAATGCTATCCATGTCAGATAGAATAGTGACTGACATTACAGAGAGCACAATAAACTGCACAGAAAACACAATCACCCATTATTCACTGTCATGTGAATTTATACTCATGTGTGTAAATACACATGCTTTTTTGTACTATGAAAGCCTTGAAAATTTTAAGAGTAACTGTGATGCAGGTGAGGAGAGAGATAAAGAACATGGATTTAGAAGTTCAAGTAGAGACAGATAAAATACTGACTTTTGTATATCTTTGAAATAATTGATGCTATCTTGCACACACTGCTCACCCTTGGTCCACAGACTAGACATCTCTTCACAGAAAGCAATCAAATTAGTCAGGTTTGATTTATTCTTGGTAAATCCATGCTGGCCTGTTCCCACTCACTTGTTTTTCTTGTTTCTGGAAATCACTTCGATGTGACTGCACTGTTATATCATATTACTACTATCACTCTGTTAAGTATACCTAGATGCCCTATTTAATTTCTGAAATCCAGCAGTAATCTTTCCTGAGATTGTTACAACAGAAGTTTTCCTTTTGCTTGTTCTTTCTTTTTATACATAGCATGAAAATGTCACGAACAGCCTGACTGATTAAACATCTGATTGAATGGATGGAAGGTGGGAAAACAAATAAACAGTAGTTTAATATTGTATGCAGATGTCAATTAGGCTTTTTTTTTTTTTTAAGATACCAGCTATCTGAATAGATAAGAAAAAAGAATCTGTCAATATATCTGTTAAAGCACACCCTCATACTATCTCTTTGTAGTCCCTATGGAGGCTTGCTCATCTCATTCAATATTAATAGTCACATTGTGTTACTCGATTTATTGCAACTAATTTAAGTTGAAGGTAAAAACATCAAAAGAGGTTGAAAAAAACCCCAAATCCTGATCACCTGGAACATGCAAAAAACAGTAAATCTCAAAGAAGGAAATAGCAACAACAAATGCAAATAAGTTTTATGAGGGAAAAAAATCAAATACTATTATGAGGTATGTTTTTCATCATATACTTACTTCGAAGCATTTTCTCTGCACTATCCAAGTTACATTTGTTGTTCTACAAGCATGAGTCATTCTTCTTGCCTTGCCTCAATGTCTATTCATTTATTAATTTATACATTAGAAAAATCAGTCAACCGTTCAATTGATAGGAAGATCACACCTGAAAAGACTTACTAAAGACTTATAAAATGTTTTCAGCTTTGTATTAGCTGTAACAGCTCTATTTTTCTATTAACACTGGTTATCACTTCTCTGCAAATATAGTCATTAATGTCTGACAATTAAGGTCTGTTCAAAGAAAATTCTACTGCAGATCTCACATTTTTCTCAAATAAAGTCAGATATCAGGCAAAATTAATGTACATAACCTTTATCTTAAAATATATCTGTCCATACAAGTGGGAGATAGATTTTTTCTGGAACTTTGAATTCAAGTTTACATTCACCCACTTCATACTTATATGGAGTTTTCTTTAGTTTATCAATATTTTTCCTTTATTGGGGTGTGCCACAAGTGGATGCAGTATTCTAGATGCAGTCCAACAGCTGGTATCACAAGCAATAGCGTCTCTCAGCCTGCAGCAATATCAGATGTTTTTACAGTACCGTAGAAGTGTTAGAAGTCAAACACGTCTCATATTCAGGAAAAAGCCTGCCCTCTCTCACTTATTTCCCTAAAGGATTCACAATTCATAAGAATGTCGTGTGGTTTAAATATTTCTTTTTAATAGAACACAATGCTGACATAAGAAAGTTCAGAAACATTATAGAACAATTCTGAAGATATAATTAGCAGCCAATGTATCTATTTATATGTTTTATTTATTCTGTGTTCTAAGCTCCAAATTCCTGGCAAGATACAACAATAATTCATTAAAACATTTGTGGGTGGAATACACATTGGCCACTCTAAATTTATATAGCGCACTGCATGGCACAATTAGTATGACATTTGGTCACAAGAATTTGAGTGAACTAAAGCGATGAAATTAACAGGCTCCACAGATTCTGCTAAAGTATCTTCTCTATGCACTGGCAAAAAGGAAAGTAATTCTTGTCCGACTTTCTTGTCCCATATTACATTTTTCACACACATTAAAAAAAGCATAATATATGGCATATTCTACAAATAGCCTGATATTCAGTTTTTGATGAGGCAGGTGTGGGAAACTCCATGTTGACATGACTTCTTAAAGCAAATGTTTTCATCAATGCTACTTCAATCAGAAATCCACTATTCCCCAGTATTTCAGTCTAGGATGTTGAAACAAAAGTCATCAAGACTTATTTAAAGATGCAAAGAAATTGCACTAATATTGCGCTAACAGAAAATACACATGTAGATATATTCTTTTTTCTTACAAAGAACTTTACAGTTCTGTTAGGTAATTTTTAAGACCCTTTCGCAGAGTGAAATGAAGCTGATTGACTAGAATTTTCTTCTATCACCTTTTTCATTCTTGAAAAATGAGTCCAACATTTGACTTTCTGCATTCATTGGGAATTCCCTCCATCTGTACATCCCTTTAAAAGTAATGGAGATCTCTGACTTGATCAGCTTCCACTGCTTCTTGGACTCTCTGTCTAGGCACAAAAATAGTGAATATGTAGGCACAGACGGCACTAATATCTCTACCTTAACTGCATCCTCTACATCATTAAATCACTGACCCTTTTGGTCATAAATCCACAATTTCACTTATTCTCTTACTGCTCATGAAGAGATAGAAGGATTTCTAAATGCCTGCACCATTCCTTGTAATTTCAAATCTAACTGAGCTTTGGCTTTTCTGAAACCATCCATGCAGACCCAGTCAATGTTTCCAAGTTCCCGCTTTGCAGCCTGTCCTTCTTTGAACGTTCAGCCAAGTTAGTCTCCTGATGCGCATAAGCACATTTTTCTAAGTATTGGGATGACCCACTCTTTTTTTTGTAGGTGTGGTAAGTGTTTAAGGGAAGGCTGAAAGCAGGGGAAAAAAAGAAAAAGGAAGTATATACATTACCCAGATTTATTGTCGTTTTAGTCTACAAGTTTCACTACTTCAGAGATAGGATAAATTTTATACAAAATGTGCACTTCTATTTATTTCTGAAACTCATTGCAAACTTAAAAGTACATTTCAGATTTCACTAAGTATAATCTTGTATGTTGTGTAGCATTTGTAGGCCTGAATCAAGTATCTATGACATTCACAGAACTTCATTGACTTCAAAGAATGTCAGTAGTGATGAATAAATAATAAAAATATTTAAAGGGTGTCAAATATTAGAAATTAAAAAAGAAAATATAGGAAAGACATTGCAAGATATCTAGTCTTCTACAAAGCAAATTATTAAAAGTTAATATTTTGATTTACAACAAGGAAGGTTATACTGGTCATATAATTCCCTAAGAGAAGATTTTTAACAGTGATAATATATATACAAATTATGCTTAGGGTGCTACAGAGAAACAAAGAAGAATGAATATTTTTTTTTTTAAATCCTAGAATTTAGTATATTCATCTAAGACTAGGTTTAAAAAATAATTTGTTACATGTCTCACCAGAAAACATTGAAAATGAACAAGCCCTCTGTGCTATCAGTATTGCATCAAGAAAATCCTTGATTTTTGGTTGTTTGTTTTTTGCTATCAGTTGTCCATAGTTATTAGCTTTCTACATATTCCAAATCCTCTGGATGACATTGCAGGTCAAGCAATGAACACATCTTCTCCAGTACTTCAATTAGTTAGCCTGTATTCTATATTAGCTTCTTAGCAACTGGTAGTTAGACATTTAACTTTGCCTAGTACCATATATTAAAAATCAAGATCAAAGTTCAATATCTCAGCATCTGAACTTGTTCCGTGTTTCCCTTAGTAGACCTAAGTTAATGGATGTGGGTGAGGTATTAGTCATTGATCTGCTTTCTGAAACTCCGGAACAGACACAAAACTGCTTTCAACTAGATTAATTTATTCCGTTCTTTCTCCAAGTAATTTTGTAGTGCTTTTTGAAACTGTTGATTTGATAGAATGATGCTTTTGCTTAGTGAAACAACAGTCACAGGATACAGCTTACTGAAATTTGTAAATATATTTTATTTACCCCTTTTGGCTCTTTGATTTAAACAGAATTTACAGATAAGCATCAGCAACACAATTCTTATTGTCTTAAAAAAAATAGTTATTTTGGCTACTACTCTTAGAGGATATTTTTGAATATTCAATAAAAAAAAAAGAGTGTGTTTTTGAGTTCATCCTTCACTACAGAACTCTTTGAATAGCTATTCAGGTAAATTAACAGGTGCATTATTATCTGCCTTTTGTATGTTCATATAGAAAGCTTGTTATTCAGAATTCACATTTCATAGTTCTTTAAGTTCAGGAACACTCTAATATAGTTCATGACATACCAGATTTAAATAATAATGTTAATACTCAGATGTACTGAATGCCAAAACAAACACACCACTAAAGAAAGGAAAGAAAAACAAAACCTGTGTTTCTGATGGGTTGATGACGGGCTAGACAGTAAAAACAAAACAAAACATACTCATTAGATTAAAGATTCTTATAATCATTAGATGTCTTACAATAACAGTGTCTCTAAATGAAGATCAAAAGGGGGACTTGAATTTAGCCTTTTCACCTCAACAGTTCTGCTGCATGCAGGGATAACAGATTCCCCCGCTATGTTAGTGAAAACAAGGGCCAGGAGCTACTGTCAGAGATTTCTGCCCAGCTGAGGGGGCAATCAAATTATGATGAACTTTTTCTTACTGGTTCAGTGGGGCAACCTCTGGGCAGCAGATAATGAACCACTGCCAGCACCGCCTGTCAGAAACTGAACAAATCTCAGTATAGAATGAGAAAAAAGGATGGATTTGAAAAGAAATACCATTTTTCAAGACATTCACATAATAGGGAATGTTAGTTGGAGATTCTGTCTTCTCAGAAAATATTTCTGTATAGGACAGAGGAAAACTGAATAAAATTCAAAAGCATGCTTTTTCTCTTACAGAGCTGAAACACGTTTTTATATCATTGGTTAATTCATTGTTCATCTGAAAGGCTCCTTTTGCAAAACATATACATTCAAGAACTTAAATCTGAGCAAATTATATGGTAGGTAAACATTAAACTGAAATTTCTATCAATCTGATGTTCTAATGAAATACTAAAAAAAGGTTGGTTTGGGACCAATATTTGAAGTAAAACACCAAAGGACAAACACGGAAACTGCATTAAGGCAGTTTTTTCCTCACTTTTTCTCTATCCAGTGGTTTTGTCCTTTCTTAAATGAGTTTTCCCAGGTGTGCTATCATCCCAGCAGAGGGAATCAGCTGTGCCTTGCAGGGGTTCTGTATACCAGAACTTGCTTCTGCAGGTGTATAGTGAGGTTTGCGCCAAAGACAATGGTGTGAGCCAAGTACATAAAGCTACCTGAAACACGCCCTCCGCAAACTTACTGTATTGCTGCTGAAAGCCTTCATACAATTGAGCACTTTGACAAACTGATACGCTCTCTATCATGAAATATTGTTGAGCAGACTCTTAATACATTTGTTTGAAAGGATGAGACACGCACATAGAGAGACTAAAAGTCTTGTTCAGTACTTAGAATTCACAAGACTTTCTAAATGTAAAAAATCGATCGACTACGTGAACTGTGTTTGTAATGCCTGAGAACAGCTGGAGTTTTGAATTATCCTGCAAAATGGTCAAGAGAAATAATAATTACAGCTGTAACCATGTGTGATAAACTGTAATTAGGCTTTTTCTAAATAAAACTAGTATACAGAATGCAAACTAAAGCCTTGTTACTGGATGCAGCATCCTTTTTTGTATTTTAAAGCTTGTCTAAAAGCCAGTTACATCCCATAGTTTGCTATGGATCCACATTAATTTTCTGTTCTTCTTCAGTGCTCTATCATTTGGTGCGTGCATTGGTATATAAATGGAAAGTCAGTTATGTGTACTTCATTTCATACTTTCATCTTTTCTCTCTTAGCTACTATTACAGACCAATAATTTTCAGCCAAGGCAAGCAGAATGCCAAAGAAGAGTCAAACACTGACAACATGACTTTTTCTTCACATCCAAAATCACTTCAGAACCTCTCTCAAGATGTTAGTCCTCCTGCTCATTGAAGATAAACTACAATTTTAGCCTACTGGACTGTCAAGAACTCCATGCAGTTGTTAAAGGGTTTAAAAATATCCCCATAAATTTTTAGTCAAAGCCCCAAAACAGAATGCAATCCCTTGGAAATTACAAATATACACTCTTATCTATCCATAGCCAGCTCCCACATTTCTTCAAAGCTGACTCTTAAGGGGGCTCTTGAGAGTTCTATTTTCCAGTCAAACTGGCTGCACAGACAAGGTGATTTCATAGAATCAGAGAATGGTTTGGGTTGCAAGAGATCTTTAAGATCATCTAGTTCCAAACTCCCTGTCATGGACAGGGATACCTTTCATTAGACCAGGTTGACTAGAGCCCCATCCAGACTGGTCTTGAATACTTCCAAGGATGGGGAGTCCACAACCTCTGGGCAACCTGTTCCAGTGTCTCACCACTCGTAATAAAGAATTTCTTCCTAATCTCTAATCTAAATCTGCGTTTCTTCAGATGAAGGCCATTCCCCCTTATCCTGTCACTACATGTCCATGTGAAAAGTTCCTCACCAGGTCTCTCGTAGCCCCCTCAAGGTACTGGAAGGTGCTGTAAGGTCTTCCCAAAACCTCATCCTGGAGAAGAACAACCCCAACTCTCTCAGCCTGTCTTCATAAGAGATGTGTTCCAGCCCTGTGATCAACTCAGTGACCCTCCTCTGGACACATTGCAGCAGGTCCATATCCTTCCTTGTGTTGGAGCCCCCAGTGCTGGCCACAGTTCTCCAGGTGGGGTTTCACAAGAGCAGAGGAGAGAAGGAGAATCACCACCCTTGACCTGCTGGCCACACTGCTTTGATACAGCCCAGAAGGCAGTTGACCTTTTGGCAAGTGGGCATTGCCAAGTTATATTGAACTCTTCATCCACCAAAACCCTCAAGTGTTTCTCCCCTGGGCTTGTCTTGATCCATTCTCTGCCCAGCCTGTACTTGTGCTTGGAATTGCCCTGACCCATGTGCAGAACCTTGTGCTTGGCCTTGCTGACCGTCAAGAGATTTCCACAGGCTCATCTCTCAAGCCTGTCCAGGTCCCTCTGGATGACATCCCTTCCCTCCCGTGTGTCAACTGTACCACACAGCTTGGTGTCACCAGCAAACGTGCTGAGGGTGGAGTCAATCCCACTGACCACATCACTGACAAACGTTAAAATTTAGAAGCCCCTCCTGGACCTTTCAGGTTATTTTAGATCCAATGTTAACTCTCTCTGGAGATGCTTAACTGCCTTCATCAGCTCCAGAAATAAAGGTTCCCAAACCAACATTTTGTAAACATCCAATGAGGCAAATAAGAGAACATGCAAAATCCCTCTGAAGATTAAATAACAGCAGAAGGCAAGAATTACAATTTGTTAAAGAAATTATGAGGAATTTGACAGAAAATAAAAGCTCTTTACGTATTTCTCAACTACATTTAGATGATTTTTTTTTTTTACATTATTAAAAAGTGTCATTACAAGACGTCCTCTCGGGATTTTTTTTGTGCATATTCAGAGTAGTATTTAGAAAACATATTGAGCTAGAAGATATTAAATGACAACACTAGACATGAAACACTAAATTATATTCCCTAATAAAACACATTAAATATGAATGGACTGTAACAAAAAACAGTAAGAAACTTTCTAGTTTACAGAAGATTAATCTAAGTGAACATCAAACACTGGGACAAATAAGTGTTATACAAATAAATCAAACTTGAAATTTCCCCCAGAAAATGAAGACAAATCCTAGTAGTCTGAAGGGCACTGACAAGAATTTTTATAAACTTACATAGTGAAATGAGAAGCAGCAGCTCCTAAATAAAAGTTTCTCTCATCAAAATAGTTGTACAGTGAAGATATACCATGAAACACCCAGACTAAGCTTTTTGGTGTATTTCCTTTTGATACCTTTTCCTTAGCTTCCTTAAAAACATCCATATGGATATATCTCTTAGCAATGTGTCTAGGACTGGTTTATAAACAACTAAAAATTCACCAAAATAACAGATTTTTGTATAGCAGATCTGGTTATGTTGTAACACATTTACTTCCAAAATGAAGTAAAATGGTAAGATAAAACAGTACAGAAGAGCAGAGTATCATAACAAGAGACTTAAAAAAATCAGTGAATAGTTACAAAAAGTGATCGAATATATGAAAGGTAAGTGTGATTTTAAAACTTTTTTTAAAACATCACGTGTAGGGCTCATCATTGCTATGCAGGTGTTTAACTTGTTCTGTGTCTCTGATACTGAGCAGATGCATGTTTTCAGCTGTAACTATGTAGGCAGCTTGAATCTGGCACTGACTTGTAAAATTCTGGAACTTAGTTGCTCTTGGGAAGGAGCAGAAAACAATACTATCAGCTATCATTGGTCCACAGACAACCTCATCTAGCAAAGACATGAATGGTTAAATTCAACACAAAAAGAAGTTACTTTCAAACACTTGTGTGCCAGTTGAAAGTTCTGTATTGGATTCCTTAAATTCAGACAATGATCTAAAATTTGGTAATTTGCAAAAGTAAGTAAAATGTTTATTTTGAAGAATGAAGTTAGTTTGCAAGATGAAGCATAGACTTGTGTCTTCTCATTGAGCAAAATAGGAGAGAGACAAATAAGAACTTTAATAATTTCCCAACAAGGAAATCACAAAACTTGACAAGCTCCAGTCAGAGCCTAGCCATTACCGAAGTAGAATGCCACAGGGAGTGTTCAGTACTTCCAATCTAAACTCCCCCCTGGAAAAAGGATTTGCTAGCAGTGTTCTTGAGGTGGACAAGCAACAGCATGATATATTTGTAGAGTCTAACTCTCCATCTTTTCCTTGACAGCCTACATAATGTAGAAGAACATATATGCCTTTAGGGTTAGGGTAAGAGCTTGATGAGGGTTAAACTGCAGAGTCCTGGTGGTTGTAGGGCTGCAAAGGGCAAATAAAGACAACAACAAGCTGCCCAGACTACAACTCTATTAAATGAAAGTTCTAAGACTTCCACTGAACTGGATCACCACTACCAGAAGTCAGGTTTTCTCCCATGACATGTCAACATCACCTCTCTGGCTTTCAAATTCCTCAGCCACTAGAATTGCTATATCTATTTTGCTTTTCCTAAACTATTCCAACTCTGCTCCAAAGACTGGATATGTTCCAAAGATTTGGCGTCCTATATGTTCATTAAGCAATCAAGTTCCACCTTATGTTTCCCTCTATTAACCTTTTTGTATTTCACCTTTTTGGAAGGAACATTTAGACAAAAGCTTTGTGTGGCAGTGGGCCTGCAGTATCAGAAATGGAAAAAATCTTGTAAGAAATGGGCTTGTGAAGAAGATAAAGAAGCTAGCCCAAGTACCTTAAAAACTGAAGCTTTTACTGTTGTGTAAAGATTGAGTCTTTATGTTTTTTCCCTCAGTCACTGTCTGCTTCCCAAAATGCCCTTAGAAATCCCTTATCTCACTAGCCAGGCCTGAAGGAATTCTGCCTTGGAAAAGTTTATTTAAGTTTCCCTATTGGCTCATAGTTAACCCCTTTCCTGTTGGTTGTTGTCCCTAGCTTCTCATTGGTAGTTGCTAGAATTCCTATAAAATCTATAAATACTTCTACCCATGTTAATTAACTCGCTCCCTGTTTCCTCTCCTGGGATCTCTGTGAGGCTCATTGTGGGACTGCTCGGGGGCCACGTGGACTGGGACAAGGGGGGAGTGATTCACTACTATGTAAAGGGATAGCTCCTGGCATCCAGACGTGCACCCCCAGCAGCTATTGCAGCTTTGGGACTTAATTTGAAGACACCAAGAACTGAAGAACGGCTGATTTCCTTTGGTGCCTTATCCAGAGGGTACCCAAACTTTAGTGCTTTAGCTCAGATTAGGAGCGAGCTTTTGCAGATTTCTCAGTCATCACTCCTCACAACGCAGCAGTTTGCACTTCAGAAAGGCCCTGAAGGCTATACACTGCAGTCTTTTTGTCTGAAGCCCTAATTTCCTATTTGATCTTGCCTTTGCACATGAGGGCTACCGCTTGAGAAAGTTCAGATAAATACATAACAGAAGTTTTTCTTTAATTATTACTTTCCTCTGAGATTTAAAGACACTACCACAGATTAGGTTTTAGCTTGAAAAAGTAAGAGTTAAATCCAGTATTTTAATAGCACTTTTCATTCTCATTAGACATATTCAAGAACAAGCAAAAACCATTGTGCATCATGAAGAGGAATGTGCTAATTGATCAGAGATGCTCAAACTTCTTATAAATGCATTTTTCCTGATATATGTAAGGACATTGATTAAAAACAATTCTAGAGAAAATAATAGAAATTCCCAGGAAAACTAGAAAATTCAGATAGTTTCCTGTAAACTTGCCATTTGAAAGATTTCTCTTTACCCTTCAATGAATGATTCAAACTGCTCATTTTCCTAAATCCTTCAGGATACTGTATGTATATGAGGACACAGAGAGACATACTGCTTCAGTATGTCTCATACATTAAGCAGGGGGAAAAAAAAGTGGTAATATCAGTTTGTTTAGGTCTTAACATTTGCTATCCCTTATGTACTGTAACACACCCTTAGGTCAGCCAGACACTAAAGACACTAGTCACTTTAAAGACTGAGATGTTTCTGTTCAGACCCTAAAGCTAAATTTCTTTCCCCTTAAAGTTCCAGCTTCACAGAAGCCATAGTTATGGATTTATCTTCACTTAATACATGATCCAATAAAAAAAGCCCCCCACAAGAAATTCAGATCAGGCTGGCAGAAACACCCCAAAACCAGACACAGGTAGTAAGAGATACTAACAGTGCAAACTCTAAATTGAAATAAGAATGGAAATAATCAAGAACTGAAATATAAAATGATTTCTTCTTCCCCCCTCGCAGGGCAGATATTATGCCCTTAGAAGGATACTAAATGCTTATTTCACCACCTATTTTTTCTGCATTGCTTATGAATTTCTTATATATTTTTCCATGTTGGATGAATCATCTCAGATGTGCAGATGCTCATTATGAGGAGGAACATGAGTCAGCTTGATACAAGGCAGAGTCAGAAGTGCCTGTTTACAAAGTCCTCTGGTAGCCCGAGAAGCTGTGCTAGAAGGACTGGCACTTCTCATCTGGGCTCCTTTCAGTCACAGGTTCTGAATCATCTGAAAGAGCTGCAAGAAAAGTCACCTGTTTCTCTTCCCTTCCTTTCCTAATCTCAAATGTGCAAGATGCTGCAATACAACAGTCCACTGACAGCCTGATGAGAGCAGAGAAAATTCCCTTTTACTGATGGTGCTGTTTTGTGCAACCGGCAGACCTTTCAGAAGCGAAATTGATTTCACTCCCCAGGTCTAAATTACAGGATGTTGAGCAAAGAATGAAGAACAGCTCACAAGAGACTGCAGTCAGGCTCTCAATATACATACTCTCTAGTGATATTTGTTACAGCCCAATCTGATGGACTCTGACTCCTCTTTATTCTACCTATTTTCTCTACTGATTGAGGGGATTGGTAAGACCCATTGCAAAAGAAATTGTATTAATTATTTCTCGATTATGTTTCAAGGAAAACAAAACAACAAAAAATACTTAGTAAAAGGTAATTTATTTTACTTTAGTATTAAGTGGAAAACTAGCTCGCTTGTGGTCCCAAGGTGAGATGCAGTTTTCTTTAGAAGTCCTAACATGCAAGTCAGCAGTGACTCAAAGAACAAAGCCTAAAAACACTGAAATGAAGGAAGGAAAGGGAATAAAGAAAAGTCTTCCAGTTCTAAAATATTCAAGATTTTCATATATTCAGATAGATAAATTATTGAACTAAGGCCTGAAACACAATAGAAACTCTTCAGGAGAGGCCACGTTTCTCCAGAAAGGGTTCTTGCAAGGTAAAGACTTGTAATTTGTCTCTCACCATTACTTATATAAGTTAGGGAAACTGAATGGATTTTGTGTAAATAAATATTTTAGTATGACTGATAATGAAATTATTTTATTCTGTTTGATATATACTGACATTTGCACAGTACAAAGCATCATGAGATATCTAGCCATATGGATATTGTCAGATGGCAGCTTCATACACACCAAGACATTCTTGTTCAATTTTAGCACCCCAGCTGCAGTGGCAAATAAGCTTTTGGGGCTAAATACAGAATCTTTTACTGGAAGAGTAATATTTAGCAGTTCACCTGTTATTCCCTCTTCTTTATTTACCACAGTTTTACTTCCTTCTCTAGTGGGCACAGTTATATACTATTTATCTAGAAATCATCACTGCAGTACAGCCTTAAAGATAGATTATTTTATTAAGTTTCCAATACAAACATTTAAAAACTATTTTTCCTGCTTTTAGTGATTCCCAGTTTAAACAATAACATGGTAGGAAAGAGAGACAGGTACAGATTCAGGAATCAGGGCCTTTCTTCGTACAGAGCTAGATGTGGGAGGCATAGAAAACAAAGAACAAGGAATAGCTACATTTTCAAAGATTCTGGTATTAGGTATTCTTACCCTACAATGTCTCTCACTAGTCAGCCTAAAGGGGGCAATTTTAGACATCACTGAAAGTGAACAAGCAGTCTCTGGCCTTGAGATACAAATAGATTTCATTACATTTGACTGTAGTTGCACTACAACGACATGAAATATTTCAAGCCATTTCTGAACACACTCGGACTATTTCTAAGCAGCATGAAAAATTGAAATGGTAACACTTAGCTTGTTAATTCTTTATAAATACATAATAGATGTGATTTTAGGATATGAATGAAAAATTTCACCAAGGTCACCTGTCTTATCAATCTTCTCATCATAAAACCTTCCATAAGCCTCACAGCAAGCAAATGTAAGTCACAGAAGAAAACCACAAACTAGAGGGGCATTACAAGTAATATTACATGTAAAATTCAAACTATAATGACACTGCAGATGATCATCTGTCTGTTCCAGCTATCCAACTGTCTTTTCTTCCTCCCAAATCTGCTAATATTGGTTAATTTACATAAATTTTTGAAACATAGGTAATTATTTGCGGTGCTCATTGTTATTTTGTGAACTACCTACCCACTCAGCTCTTAAACATTTCAGTTGTGGAATTTCCGTTGACATCTCCATGTCATTAGAATGGAAATACTAAGGCAACAATATATACCTTCTATCTCTTTACCCCAGTACATAGGAAGGTTACATATACATATGACAAGGCAGGCTTTCTTTCCTTGTGATATTTTCATTTCTTTTTTACAATAAGAGTTAGAGGATAAAAGTAATTAAATTCATGTAATAAAATAATCTACATTTCTGAAACTCTTGAAAGAGGAATAATTTTTGAATGATAATCTCTAAGTTTTCTGGCTGTTACATTAAACTTAACATAACATTCATTTAATATTATGCTTAACATAAAAGAGGATGCATTGTTGGTTGTTTTTTTTTTCCTCATGAAATGAGCATAACATCTTTAAAGAATGCACAAGCAAGCTTGGGGAAATTATATTAGTTTTTGCTTTTAGTCGCAAATATATAAATTCATATTCTGTGACCACAACTTTTCAACCAAATAACTGTTATTTTAAATCTTACTTTTTAATAGTTTCTTCCAGTTTTCCACTACTTGTGGAAGGCGAAGCAGCACTGACTACTCAGGAGAAGGTCTACAGGAATGTTTCTTGAAGTAGGAAAAGAGCATCCAATGTCATAGAATCATAGAATGGCCTGAGTTGGAAGGGATGTTAAAGATCATCAAGTTTCAACCCCCCTGCTGTGGACAGGGACACCTTTAATTAGACCAGGCTGCTCATAGCTCCATAGAGCCTGGCCTTAAATGATCCTGGGAGTGGGGCATCCACAACTTCTGTCCTTTGAATTTGGTTAATAATTTTCAACTAAAAACAACACCAACAACAACAAAACAAACAAACAAACAAACAAACAAAGACAACAAAAAACCCTAAGTAAAAGTGGTGATAAAGGAGTTGAACAGCACACTGCACTGAGGTTTCAACACAAGTTGAAACCTCAGTGCCTACATTAGTGAGGGAGTGGAGCTCATCTCTGGCAGCACCATTTACTACTTCCCTACCCCTAAAGACAGACACCCAAAACACACTCATCCCTAAAGGGAACAAAGGCAGCAGCATAATGACATGCCCAGGCCCACTGTGCCTCTTCCATACAGACAGCCAGGTTACAACTCCCGGGTCTCCCAACCCATGGACAAGTTCAGCAAGTCTGAATAATGCTGTATTATTGAGCCACAACATTACCACAGTACCATCTTCTGTAGTTCACCTCCCTCCCTGCAGCTGATGCCAGTCACAGCCCTTCCTGCTGCCATGCCTGTAGCCCATCACCCAACACAATTCTCCCACCTCAGAGGGACCAAACAGAGATTACTACAACCGGACTGCAAGAGGATGGAAGAAGGATGGGGCTGCTCAGTGGAACTGGAGTCAAGGAGAATGAAAGATTAAAATACAATTGTGAGAGTGTCAAGATCCACTGCTATTCTGTAAAGAAATACACTAATCACACAAGAAAGTATTACAGAGGTGTTATTCCAGGTGTACTGTTGTCAAATCAGCTCCTTAGGTGACATACTTTACTTGTACAGGGCACCAATTGAGAAGCTGACTTTTTCCCTTTATCCACCAAGAAGTGAAGATCTAAGGTATGCAAATCAAAGTACAGCCACCATCTTAATCATTTGCATTTTCAAATGCAAAAAGTAGTTAAGTAGCTGTTTTCTTAAGCAGTGTTATTGAACGATGGACTACATAGAATAACAGTCTATTCTCTATCTCTGGAAATAGAAATGTTTATTTTGCAGTGACTGTGATTTCCAGCCTTCAAAGCTGAAGACTATTAAGTGATTGCTCACCCAAATTCAAATGTTTCCATTTTTCTCCTCAAATCTCTTATCTCTTGGTTCTGTAAAATTTTATTACTCTTTGCTGTCTTAAGAAGAGATGATGACAAAATATTGATTTTATATA
>VWZG01002654.1:0-37319 GCA_013396735.1 Grallaria varia
AAAAAAAAAAAATCCAAACCCAATTCTAGAGTCTTATTTAGTATGTAGTGTTCTAAGGAATAAAACTCTTTCCTCCTTGCTGCTGTCACTGCTTTCAGCGTCCCATTTCTCTCTTCCAGATTTACAGCAGAAAATCCATGCCCAGAATGGATTCACTAAAGGTCAATTATGCTTGACCAACCTGGTTGCCTTCTATGATGAACCAGCTACCTGGATGGATGAAGTGAGAGCAATGGAAATTGTCTGCCTGGACTTCAGCAAGGCTTTCAACACCGTCTTTCACAACATCCTCGTAGGCAAACTCAGGAAGTAGAGGCTGGATGAGTGGACAGCAAGGTTGACCAAGAACTGGCTAAACAGCAGATCCCAGAGGGCTGTAATCAGTAGCACAGGGTCTAATTGGAGGCCTGTCACCTGGTGTCCCCCAAGGTTTAATACTGAGCCCAGTGTTGTTCAACTTCCTCATCAGTTACTTAGATGAAGGGACAGAGTGCCTCTCAGTGAGTTCATTGGTAGCACAAAGATGGGAGAGGTGGCCAGTACCCCAGAGTGCTGTGCAGCCTTTCAGAAGGACCTCAGCAGGTTGGAGAGATGGGCAGAGAACAGTCTGAAATTCACAAAGGCAAGTGCAACACTTCGTACTTGGGAATTAATAACCCCGGGCACCAGCACAGGCTGACTGCTGGAAAGCAGCTCTGTGAGAAGGACCTGGGGGTCCTGGTGGACAGCAAATTGTTCATGAGCCAGCAGTGTGTCCTTAGGGCCAAGAACTCCAATAGTATCCTGGGGTGCACTAGGAAGAGCATTGTCAGCAGGTCAGGGGAGGTGATCTACTCAGCCCTTGTCAGGCTGTGTCTGAAGTGCTGTGTTCAGTTCTGGGCTCCTCAGTACAAGAAAGATATGGAGATACTGAAGCAAGTCCAGCGAGGGGCTACAAAGATAGTTAGGAAACTGGAGCATCTCTCTTGTGAGGAAAGGCTGAGGGAATTGGGCCTGTTCAGCCTTGAGAAGAAACAACTGAGAAGGGACCTCGTCAATATATATAATTCTCTGAAGGGAGGGTGTCAGGAGGATGAAACCAGGCTCTTCTCAGTGGTACCAAGCAATAGGACAAGATGCAATGGGCAGAAACGAATGACCATGAAATTCCACCAGAACATGAGGAAGAACTTCTTTACTATATGGGTGACCACACACTGGAACAGATTGCACAAAGAGGTTGTGGAGTCTCCCTCCCTGGAGTTATTCCACAACCATCTGGACACAATCCCGTGCAGTGTGCTCTACAAAGACTCAGCTTGAGCTAGGAAATTGGATGAGATGACCTCAATGGTGATCCCTTCCAATGTTACCCATTCTATGAATAGAAAGGAACCCCATTTCTCATACACCATGTATGGATCTGTGACAAAAAGAAAAGCACTATTTTTTGCAGCTATGAGGCAGGGACAAGGGGCATTCTGAGTAGGAGATTTTGAACAGGGCTTACCTGTTTACTCATCATAAATTCTGAGAAGGAATACAAACATATGCATCTGAGGAAAAGACCCAGGGTCATTAGAAAAGAGCAAAATGTCATTATCAGAATCTATTACACCCTCAGTATCAGCGAACACTCCTACTTACAGGACAACTTCAAGAATTTAAAATAGTGGGAGGTTATGTCTGCTTCTAGCTTCTTTGACACCAATAAATATAAGGTCCATCTAGCCCAAGACACTGTTTTCAGCCATGTTGGAGGGCAGATGGCCACAGAAAAAGTTTGAGAATATAGAAAACACATAGTGACATTTCCAAAAAATACTCTTCTAGCAACCACAAATTTGCATCTCAGGGGCTTTCTGACCCAGAGAGAGTGTTTGGTTTATAACAGCCCTTGGTGAATTTCTCTTCCATGAATGGCTCTGAAACAAAAACAAGAAACAACTCAGACACGACTGTATTTACCCATGTGAATGCAAGAGTCAATGGAGGAAAAATGTCAAGAAAAAAATTTCAGGTCTTTATTCCTAGTGTAAAATACTGTGTTTTCCTTGCTGGCATTACCACAGGACATACTCAGCTGAAAACTTAAGTGTGTTTTGTTAATCTCCATGATGTAGATACACCAGAAAAGTCATACTCCAGTAGTATAAATCACAAGAGCCTTCATAAAGTCAATGAGTTTCCCCATGTAAACCATGAGAAAATTTGTCTCATCATAGCTTCCCTTGCTTGAGATTCTCTTGATAAACAAGGCTGTAAGGAAATATTGCATGTATTCTTGAGTTGCAGATAAAAATGATGGAGGTTTTTGAAGAGAACGTGCTCAAAAATGTCAAAGAACTGCATGTTCTATGTTGTATGTAAAGGGGTTAAAGAGTATCTTGGATAGCCTTGTATGAGGTTAGTACAATTTCATTCTGTTTGGGCAAGTTTGCTATCCAACTTTATAAGGCTCCATAAAATTTCAGTATGATATTTTAAAATCTATCTAAAACAGCAAGAACACAGATATGTGCAACACCATGAATATAAATGCAATCCATTTAAAATATATCTAAGCAAGCAATCCAGTAACTGTCTGATAGTGCAGGAGAAAAACAGATAATCTGAATTTGTCTATATCCATGTCTCTCTCTGTAAATATCTACCTATGCATACTCATAAATATTTCATCTGGATCTAGTTCGAATTTGGATTCAGCTCCTAACCTAGATAGGCAGAGTTCACAAATTGCCTGTTCAGTGATCCTGCTTTGTTTTACAAGTGTGTAAGGATGTGATTTTCACAGGCAATAAAGAACCAAAAAACCTGAAGAAGAAAAACACCTGACAGACAATACCTTCAGTTCTGGATAGTGAAACATCCTAGATTCTTGCTGCAAGGTGCTTTATGAAGAGTAGTCATTTCACTGCTCAATTTCATATTAAAGGGACTGAAGGGAGGCCCTGGTTTCTAAATAGTTATTTCTATTGACCTTTGCAGTAGACCATCCAGGGCATTCAGTTGTAATGCTGCTGAGCACCTCCCATGACATGTTTGTCCTCTGCTTGGGAAGACTTTTCTTAAATCTGGAGCAGTATGGATAATTTTTTCCCCAGAGAGGGTTTGGGTTTTTTTAATACCTAAAAATTAAGCACTCTTGTGGCATTTTTTATTTGCTTATATAAAGTTAGTTTTCATTGGCATGAAATGAAAGAAAGAACCACGTATCTGTAGCTCATCTCTTCTATAAGATTTTTCTTAAAAACCATTTTCTGGTGCAACATTTCTGTTCATACATCTGGATCTGGGAAATGCAATGGTTTTGCGTATGAAAAGAATTTTAGAGAGAAAATCACTGGTTTTCTATATTCTGTTCATTCTAAACTGGTTTAGGTTAAGAAGAGATATTTGAATTCCCTCTAAAATGTGACTTTTCAGATAGGTGTAAGATCTTGAAAGCAAGAACTTAGCAATAGTTGTCTGCTCATATGTAGTTATGGCGTGCTACTGCAATGTCAAACGAAGCCTTTCAGCCCTGCATGACCAGCCCGACTTGGACCGGCAGTGCCTGCCGTCCTGCCCTCCAGCACATTGCCTTGGCTGAGCTGGCACCTGTGAGCTGTCACGCTGTTACTCAGGCAGATGGCCCCAACAGGAGAAGGAGGGAGCAAGTGGAGTTAAGAACCTGGATTTCCATTCCTTCAGAGGAAATAGGGGATTCCAAGGCTCAAACATGAGACTACAGTGTTGCTTTAGGCAATTGCTTCTCTTTGCCTCACTGTTCCTTAACTGCAAGGTGGCAATAAGAGTATCTAAACGTTGGCATGAAATAAAAAATTATCATGCTTACATGCTTTTCTGTTTTCTCATTACTATGATCCACTCAGTCTGTGGATTTTGTTTGGTTTCTATGGAAAGGGAGAATGATGCACAAAGGTTATCTGGAAAAAGGAAAATGAATTCCTCCTGTTAATATTGATTCTCATTAAACAGTTTTGTCTGAAGACTTCCTTCAGATCTATTTTGTATGCATCACCTAGATGTGTAACGTAAGCAAAAGTATCAATATCTGGAAAAAAAATTAATTTTGTCCTCACAGAACTTCCCAGAGTAAAGCACTTATAAAAATTGCCCAGTTGTGTTTTTATAGACCAATTTTTAATGAACTTTTTTCTCTTCATACACTTTAAATCAGTTGAAAACAGACTGTGAAATGTACCTCCTGTTACCCAGTAGTACCAAGCTCTCGAGTAGCTGAAACGACAGCATGCATGGGTAGCTGCACCACAGAGAACTCCAGGCAAATGTGCACACAACACAAATTTCACAAATTTAGATCCCGGTTCAGCAAAGACCCTAAAACATGAGCATAATATTAAGGATACAAATAGTCCCAGTGAAGCTAGTGGAATTATGTTCCTTCTAGTTCAGCGCCGTATTCTGAGGCACATGTGCACAAACAAAGCCATATAAACCCCCATCTATCTTTCAAATAGCTGCTGTTGACAGCTGCTGAACGCGGACAAGTGTGCCCAGTGCCATTCTGGCTTCTGCCAGCATTATTGCTTGTGTCACCCCGGCGTTAGGCCAAGGGAGCACTGCAGCTGCTCTCGAGGGCCAAAGGAGGCTGTAATGAACAGGAGGGAAGCAGGCAGAAGGGCCACATGGAGCTGTAAGGAGCAAGGGAGAGAGACATGTTGGCTGCAATAAATCCCCTCGCTGGAGTCATAAAACTTGGATTTTTCTGTTAATAGGGCTCTGAGTTCCTCTGTAATGTCATCAGAAAAAAAATTATGGCATTAGAGATGAAGGAAAGGAAGCTTCTTGATGATCTAGGCTGATTCAAACTAACTTGACCAGATTTTTTCTTCATTAAGACAATATACTCTTAAATCCATGAGACAATATAGATTCCAGTATTCTGTTCCTTTAAAAGCACACAGTCTCTTCCTAAGCTCCTCTATGTACACTAAGAGGAGAGGACTGGAACAAAGATCTATCATAGTAATCTGTGAAGAGATACTTGATGTAGGGTTGTAATTCACCATGGCATGAAGCAGTTACCCATGTGCCTCTAGCATCCCCATCCCCTTAGGGAGGAATTAGACAAGGCTACCAGGGCCTCTACACTCAGACTCAGTCAAGACTGTAAATATGTATCTTTGAATGTATAGTGTGAAGAAACTTTAGCCTTGCTGTACTTCCCATATTTTCAAAGGAAATGAGGTCTATGTTGTCACGCTCTGTATTTGCATGTGCATCCACACCCTTTCTCCACACCCCAGCACCATCTGAACTTAAACCTTTGGTTAGTTTTGACCAATTTTGACTAAGGAGCAATAGGCCAAAAGACACAAACTCCTGCAGTTCTTTGAAAGCAGGCTCAAGGAAGAGAGATCCACCTGAAAGAAAGGCAGAAGTGTGCATTCAGCCCTTCTTCAGTGCTGGAGAATCCATGCGGCAGATGGAGGCTCAGAAAGCAGAGCTGCGGCAGGGGCCCATTCAGTGCAAGCCACCCTGCTTCCAAACAGGAGAGCAAAGCACTAGTTGGAAGATAATGGTAGTTGTCAACTGTTTTAGTTTGTTTTGCCTGGCAAAATCTTTGCCCTCGTCACAGCTTTAACTTTCTAAGGTAGGTCCTGGACTCCACCTGACAGTGCTGCTCAGCCTGCCCACTGTACAGCTGGGGGAAGACAAAAGCAAGCATATTCTGCACATCAAGCTAGTTCAGTTCCAGTGCCGAGCGTGGACCTGCCTGAGTGCAAGTGGAGCTGTCAGCTCATACAGGCTTCACTGTCAAGGGCTGTGTCATCTGTCAGTGTCGGTTCCAGCTCACTGTACCACATAGAGGCGATGCATTGGTGCCTCCCAATTGATAACACTCTGCCAGAAGCATGTTACTTTCTCATCTGTCTTCTTGTAGCTGTCAAAACTGGAATCCATTAATTAGTTTGTTGTTGTGAATTTTATTTGTTCTGAAGACATGTAAATTTCAAAGTTAAGACACAGGAAAAAAAAGTAAAAAAATAACCAGCAAACCAGGAGGAAGGTGCCAGTGGGGGGTTCACAAACCCTAAGTGGCAGTTATTACGAGCAGTAAGTGCTGGCTGCAAGGGCTCCATCTAAGTGAATATAATGATGTGGCTAGTTTCACCACATTGCTTTTAATGAGAATGAGCTTCTTACAGGGGCGAGATGTGTAGTGACAGCTAAGGAAAGGGAAGAAAACAAGGCACAAACTAGGGAAGTCAGCTGGGTCAAGAAGGCTCTGCTTATTGTTTGTGTAGTGGGGTTTTTTTTCTAATTTACATTGTTACTTAATGGAGGAAATGTTTGACTGAGCTTTATTTCCCCATATTTTGCATGTCATGAAAGAAACACTGATTTCTGAATGAGATTTTGACAGCTCTGTGCGTTTAAAATGAGATGCTTCTCACTCTAGTGCTTGAATGGACAGTGCCATCTCTAAGCAGAACAATGGCTCCATTGAAATTTTAAATATTAAATAATTGTATTTTATTTTACTTTAGTGCTTTCATCCACTCCCTCACTTTCTCATGGCGTCAGCAAAGAGAGATAAAAATTTCAGAAACTTCCTAAGTGAGTCTTCAAAAACAAAGAAGGGATTGGGGAGCCTGCATGAATTGAGAATCAATGGGTCCTTAATGCAGCTAAGTGTGGTGTAGCAGTCTCTGAAATGTCACTGCATGAGCAGGGCCTTGAAACCAGCTTCACCACAGTTACCAGAAGAGCTTGCTAGCTCTGCCACAAGCATACTGACACCAGCAGGGAGTGGTGCTGCCGCAGCCTGAGCTGAAGAAGCCATCAGGATTTTCCACACCATCACCAGCATGCACTGCCACATGCTCTCTTGTTTCTAAGCTCAGTCACTTTCAAAAATGGAAATTAAGCTAATACACCACTTATTATTTCTGAAGTTCCAATCCTAAGGAATCTCACACACAAGCTAATTTCAACTTGGCTGTCTCGCTTTCGGCAGAACTCTATAGGTAGACTAGCTATAGGAAACCATTTTCTAAAAGTTTTGGTACTCTAATTCCTTCTACTAGAAGGGCAATTTGCTATTGCTGTGACTAGACATGATTTGTTTTAACATCTTCTTTAAAGATATGACGGAATGCTTTCCTAGAATTTCTTCTCAAAATAGCTGCTTCTCTCTGAAAAATCAAGATATCTCTTCCTTTTTGTCCCAAATTGTGCCTACCAAGGGCATATGAATATATCCACCTAATGTAAAAAGTAGGACTATATATTAACAGATAAGACAAACCTGCTTCCAGGAAATCAGATCCTTTCTTTGCTTTTGCACTGGTTACATAAAAGGAAATGAAGCCCAAATTTGCAATTCAACAAGGTTACTTCAGTGTCAATAAAATACCTTTCATCAATGCTTTATGGCCATTGTACTTGGATATCTTCATTTGCATGCATTTGCCTTGTGTGGCAATGCATCCTTTCCTGGGTATGTGTTCATCTTTTTTAATATCCATTGAAAATTTGGCTCAGAATCAGCTGTTCAGTGGTTTAAGTTCATCCACTCACACAGGTAATCCATGAAAGAACAAGTATTTTAAATGCTCCTCAGAGAAATAAATAGCTGCTTTGTGTGTGTTTGGGGTGTGTTAGGTATTCACATAAAGGAAAATAAATACTTTGCGATCACTGGTTATATGCTTGTAATAACCCATTTCTGAAGTCCCAAAATCCCACAGCATGGCACTTGGATCTCAATACTATATGCAGGAATGGAGATCTGTGTCATTTAGAAGCGCTAAACAAGTTGGTGTTGCCTGTGCCTTCAAAGCCACCCAAATCCATCAAGAGCAGCAGTTTGCACACACAGTCAGACCTGGGTCTGAAAGAAGTGGTCTAAGAAACAAATATTTGCACTGTGCCAGGAAGAAGAGGACTGCCAACTGCAGCCTCCTTGGTTCTGCTCTTTGCTTCTGCACTCGAGGCTGTCGCTGCTCCTCAGCAGCAGCCATGGAAGAGAAGGAAAGTGCCCACCTGCCTGTCTCCAGCAGCTCAGCTCCAGGCAGGCTGGCAGGCAGGGTCCTTCCCAGGCTCTTCTTCTGCTTGAAAGAGAGACCTAGACGAAGCAGCAAGCTGCATCCTCCCTGGCTGAGGGGCAGTAGGTTTGTTACCCCTCTAGGTGGGAAGAAAGCACCAAGCACAGCTGGGAGGACCAAAATGCCCCTCTATAGGGCTGCCTAGACTTGGCCTGTTGTAAGTATCTTCATTTCTATGCACTACAGAGATGCTGTGGGGCTTCCATATTGCGGGTGCTCAAATAAGCAACAGCTACTGTAGATATTTATTGCCTTATTTTGGGAACCTTATCTCTCGAGTAGCAGCAAACAGAGTCATTTAAATACAGTTGCTGGCTGTGATGCACATGAAATCAGAAGTAATTGTTGGACAGACTCTTTATAATGTTCATAGCACAACAGGACTTTCTGGAGAGGGATGGGAACAGAGGTGCTTTGAGGAGTGGCTGGTGAGCAACTACCACCTGGTAAGGTGCTTTGATGGGACCCCCCAGTGCTGGCAGGTGAGACCCAGAGCTGTGAGGCTGCCTCTACATCACTCATGCAAGGGATGGGCATGAGGGCAGGGCATCTTACCTTGCCCCCACAGAGACACATTTGAAGATGTTTTGGCTCTCAGCTAGATATCACAGTCTGTCTAGATAGGCTGTTTTGAATCTGGGAAGCCAGACAGTCATTTATTGTGTAAAACATCCTTTCATCCCATTAGTGGCCACTCACATCCCACCTGCATCAGTCTGGGGAGAAAGCAGGAGGAGGAGAAAGAAGAAAGTCAAGAGTAAGGCTATGAGGAACAGATATCACCTCCCTTTGAAAACTTTGGTTTCAGTTCTCTCTCCCAAGATGCCTGGTTTGTAGTTTGGGATACTGTGACAATGCAACTGTGCTTTGTCACAGACTGCCATAGCCAAACCAGGGACACCAGACCTCCATCCCCATGGACATCCCTGAGCTTCCTATAGGTCTTGTAAGGATCCCGAAGTCTGTGTCCATCTTTGTCCAGAGTCAATATCAAGCTCTGCCTCTGTGTAATGGAAGATTTCAAAGAAAATCCTCTTCAATGGGATTTGTCCCAGGACATTCTGCAACATGAAAATTGTAACATTTACAGCTAGATTAGAAATAATCCCTTTACTGTCAAGTTGTATCACATAGGTCAGCTATCAATGATATAACTGGTTGTTTTATTGTAGAAGGTGGAAACTAGATTGCCCTAAAACAGCCCCACCTTGATTCCCCCAAGAACAGAGAGGTATATGCACCCAGCTGTTAGTATATAATAAAGTCCTTCAGGAGTACATTTGCCTGTGAACACTTAACAAAAGCTTCTGCTTTCTACAGTGGATAGAAATTCATACTTTTATTCACACTTTTTTCTTAATGACCCTCTGCCATAAGAGCAATTTGCTTAGTCCACTCCAGGTGATTTTGCATGATTTGCAAATCTAATTTTTATCTCCACGTCTCACATTTGAAAATCTTTTGCAACCATATTAATTTAACATTTTTATCTTTTACCTACCCAGACAGCTCAGCGTGACCTTTAAATTCACTTACAAAGGGTAACCCATTGGTTAATCTGGACCAATTGGCCTCAGTTACACACTTGGTGACAAACCATTATTTCTACCCCGGTTCTTTAATTGGCCAGAATGCTCTTTTTTATCAGATATATTAGCTGTCAGAAGTGCCTGCTAGCCTTTGCATACTTCCTGGATAGTGTCCAGGTCATTAAAGCAACATCTTCTGTTCAAGTCTGGAATATTTATCCTGTGCCAAAATCCTAACTTTCTCCCTGCTTTTAATTAATTAAAGCCTGAAGAATGCTGCATGGGTCATTCTACAGGCAAGTCTTTTGAAATGGGAAAATTGATATGAAATGTTTCGTGCTCCTTTTTCTTTTACTCATTCAGCAGTTTTGCTTCACAAATCACAATTTTATACTATTTAAATTTTATCTGGTTAACGTATTTTACTTTTATTTCTGCTGAATTATTTTACATTACAATAAAGCAGGCACAGTTTCCTGGGAAAAGAGGAAATCGCAGGAGCCAAAGGGTCTGCAGCCCCCAGCATATGATGGGAGAGCAACATACCTCTCCATAGTCACTCCCTCTGTGTCTAAAGGGGTGAAGTCTCAACAGGAATGAATCCTCTGAGGATCAGAACTAGCTTTTGAGAAAAATTAGACCCCGCAACTCTGGCCGGAATTCTCGCAAGCATTTACATACCTGCCTGCAGGGAATAGCCAGGCAGCTGAATCCTGCCTCCTCGGCTGTGGTGAAGGAGCTGATATATCTCTTTAAGGTGCTCAGGCACTAGTTGTACAATGAGCATACATGACCAACATTCTTTTCTGTATTTAATGTCTAGCAGAGATGCTGGTAACATTAATAATCCTTCATCCCTTGCACTCACAGAGCAGTAACATCAAGATTTTGACTGTCTTAGTGCCATAAATATTATATTCACTAGCCAAAAAGGCCTGGTTAAAGTCTTATTTTACAATGAAAATTTATTTATTATTTTATACCAATGTGTTCATTGCCATTCATACTCTGTGTTCTCTGTTAGTGACTCACAACAGAACAAAGGATTTCTTGAAAGGAGATGTGGTAAATGTGGGGAATTCTTCATATCTATGTGGTAAAATATTGTTCATTAAAGATGTATCTTGTAATATCTCTTGATATCTCCTTTATGCTAATCTTCAACATAAAATTCCAAAGTCATCATATGATAGAAATGGATTGACGATCTTCAAAATGTTGTAAGTGTACTCCGGTTTTTGTCAGTACAATGTGAGTTTGAAAACAGACCTACCTTGGTGAAAATCTGTTTTGTTATAAATACTTCTTGCAGCTCCATGTTCTTCCAGCTGTAATATTAACACTCTGTGAAGTGTAAGACTAATGTCTAAAGGTGTGCCAAATGGAGAAGTTATTTCAATGGCAAATGCTGAAACATTAATGTAATGCTTCTATTCTTGCTTTGTGTTTCTGGCTTATAAAGCAAAATCAATGTATTTTAAGAGTAATATTTTTTGCTCTTTCTCTACTTCCTGTACACGGTCCTTTTCAGACTTATTTCCTATTTAGGTTTGGATGATCTTTGAATAGTTGAAGAACATTTCTGGGAGAGCAATATTCCTGCTTTGCTGTTTGATCAGGGATCAAACTTCAGTATCATCTGGATTTTTCTCACAAAAAGGATGTTTTTCAGGCAAAACAACAACCCTTAAGTAAAGTCGCGGGGGCCACATGACCTGAACGAGGGTGAAAGGGCTCTACTAGACGTGGTCCCTATTGAAACCTGCAGTGTCACCTATCAGCAAGCCCTTCAATCTCCAGCATACAGTATGTTTAAATGCTGTGTAAATACAGCTTTCGCACTTCCATTTATCTTTGTCTCGCCCCTGCCGTGGTGCTGCCAAACAATGCTGGGAGCAACAGGGGGGGCAAGCATGCAGGCTTGTACGGGAGCACATCTGCCAGTGGGCTGATTGAAACGTTCAGGAGGTGAGCACTGGCCTCGTTGATGAAAAGCAAGTCCTGCAGGTCACAGAGTCTGCCTCAGATGGACTTGGATAGGCTGCTGAGATTTTTAAGCCTACTATATTTTTTCTCAGCTGAGGTCTTGTGTTTGCAAAGGGTCAGAAGATGCAGTTGAATAGATCTCGTTCAGGATGAGGCCCTTTACGTGAATTTATTCTTAAGGAATGATTTTGCAGTATCTCAAAAGGAACTGTAGCTTGGTCATGTTTTTTTTAAATTTTTTCCCCTATGTTGTAGAAAATGTAAATCTCTCAGAATTGCCTTTCATTTTGGCGTCTAAACCTGGTGCAGATATTTTTTCTGAGGACTTGAATTTTAGGTCTGTTCTGTTTTCTAATTTTGTTAACGTATAAGCAGTCATCTTAAAGAGACTATTTCAAAGGTAGGAAGGTCAGACTCCAAAAAATAGTGTTGCAAAAATTAAGTCTGTGTTTGGAATACACAGATACATCCATGAGACTGCAAGAGGCGCAAGCCAGGAGAAAATCAGAAAATTTACCTTTGGACCAGACTATGAACAACATTTAAAAATACAACAACATATAGAAAATGAAGCATGCTAAACAAGGGAGAAGAAATTAAACTGCACATAGTTGCTGAGATAATTGGTCTTCTTCACCCAATTTCTTATGCACATTGGGTGGACAAGGGAAAATTAAACTTAGAGTATTGCCTAAGTTTTGAATTCATAACTTAATAGTGCTTCATATATCCTCTTTGCAAGTAAAATATATATAACATGAATACTCTAGCTTGGTGGTACCCAAAATCCAAATAGAGAATGAATAAAAAAGAAAAATAAGAAGTCACAAGGAAATCCCTATGTCAACATACTTAACAATTCAGTTTCATGAAACCAGACTTGTATATTAGAGGGTATGTATTAATTACAGCTTTTAAAAGACTTTGCATGAGAATATTTAGAATAACAGCAAAAAGGAAATCTTGTGTAGAAAAGTCACTCATCCTGCCAAATTTGAAGGCACCACTCCAGAGCATTTGCATTAGAGAGTTCCTCAAGTAAGTGTGGGGGTTTTTTTGACATACAGTCATTCTACTAACCTGTCCTCAGAATCAGCTGAGTCATATTTAATTGAATTCTTTCAGCTCAGCCATGCTGAAATAAGCCACTGAATGAAAAATTTTCACTCACAAAGTTGCAGCTTGTCAGCTGAAAACAGAACCTGTCCATAGAGAGGATCAATGTACCCTAAGTGTAGCAGGGGCTTATACTGTCAAATTCCTGCAGGTGGTGAGCATGCAGATCAGATTCACCTGGCTTCTGGGACACAATCCCATTCAGCCATGATCTCCAAAAGGGCTTTCTTCCAGAAGCTGGGTAAAAGTACTTTCAATGGCAAGACCTTTGCTTTCCATGGCACTCAACACAGTGCTCCATCTCTGAAACAAGAGAGGTGGAGGACCATGACTCAAAATGTCCATTTTAGCACCAAATACAGAACTCAAGTTTTGGCTCAAACGGAGTTATTCATTATTTTCACTACACAAGCTGATCAGAAATTGAATTGAGGAGACTCATAGGCAATTACAAATTATCTTCTAAATTATATTCCTGCAAAGAAGAGGAATAAATCTCCTTCATGCCATCTGAGTCCACAATAGTTTACTCTTCTGCTTGTCAGCTGAACTGCTATAATTTGTAATGTATTAGTTCTGCAGCCTCTCAGGATATGTAGGCGCAATAGGCTGGTATTCCAGCACCTTGTTTGATATAAAACTGTCTCTGGATACAGCCAGCACTATAGGTAGGAATGACAGCAGCAATTATCAGTGCCAAGTTCAGTGTCTACAGCCTCCCCAACATTGTTAGCTGTTGAGCTCTTGGCTTGTTTGGCTGCTTTTTAAACATGTTCAGCCTATGAACTCTTCTGGATGGCAAATTGCAACTGATGATCTGCCGCTTGGAACTGGAAACGCTTGGTGGGATTTTACAGGGACCTGATGCAAGTAAGGTACCAGGGAAATCACGTGCAAACCACTGACTTTGCCAAGAAAACACTTTAAAATCTGTTGTAAGGCTGAAGCAGGGGATATAATCCAGGGGCAATCTTTGTCCATTCCTCTGTTTGTTGTTTCTGGTCTGTATTAATATTCACCCTAACCTGACCCCAGTGGGAAATTACTATGCATTTGTTCTAAATCGGTCAAAACTCCTGAACCAGCCATATGGTGTGAATCCCTGTTTGTCTGGTAGCACAGAGTCTATCTTTCACAGGCCTGATGCACATACAAAACTGTGTGCTTTCACTGCTTCATAGCAGTGTTGTAAATATAACTGAACTTGTGAAAGAAACAAGGTGTTAATTGATGGTGTACATATTCGCCCTCATAAACGTCTGCTCCTAAACTACTTTTCACCGTTTCTAAGGAAACACTTATTCTTTAAAACGTTCAAGGTTCTCGCTCATAATACATTTTAAATTCTTAATCATCTAAAGCACTTTTTGCTGCAAGGGGAAAGGTGTAGATAGGGCCCATCTGTATATTCAACAGTTACTTTGAACTTGGAGGAAGGGAAGATTCTTGTCAGTGCTGACTGTAGGAAACCATCAATTCGCACATTATGGGAAATGTGATACTGTATTTTCAACTCCAGCTCTTGACTTTCTTAATTAAGATTGCGCTAGACTTGCCAGAAGAAGGGCTCTGTGTGTCTGATCATGTGCAGGCAGTTAAAAGGGGTTGTCTGTGGTTGCTTCACTCGTCGTACCTGTTCATCCTATCTGGCTATGCCAAGATGGGTTGGCATCACATAAAGAAAAGGCTATTGCCAATAACCACAGTGCTTTCTTTTCTGTTGCAGTTCCTGTTGCTTTGCTTCCTCACTGCATCCCACCAGCCAGTTTGAAGCATAGACATCAAACCCAAGGAACCAAAGCTGGAGACCAGCTGCCTGTTGATGCATCCCTGGACAGTGGATCCTCCTGAGTTTTTTCCCATGCCTAAAGCACACTAACCTAATAAACCCCCTAGGCTCATGTTCTTTTTCTACAAGAGCAACTGCTGTGTCGATCAAAACAAGATTAAGGTTAACAAATCATAATATGTATCTAGTAGGCTGTGCCTGATTTACATTGAAAATGTATATGGGAACCTCTGTAACTCAGAAAATGCGACCACTGTAGAAAAAGCCAAATTTAAAAAAAAAACAAAAAAAAACGCAACAAAACCAGATCTGAATAGACCTGGCAGGACACCTGAGGTGATGAGTATGTGACTCATGTGCCTGCTGACTTACACTCTACAGTGCAGCTATCTGACCCCTTCAAAACACTTCCAGGTCCTTCCAACTGCTTGGACATGTACTGATCCGTTCCCTTAACAGAGCCAAAATGAAGGGATGCTCAGGAAAGCTACTGAGGGCTTTTGCTGCCCAAAAGTGACCATTCCTGTCATATTGATCCATCTCCTCACAAAACTGCACAACATAGTCTGGGAATCATCTTATTATTGCAAGAAAAGCTTCAGAAAAAGAATATGAATATTTCCAAATCATTACTGAAAAAAGACCTGTGGGTCTTCCAAATCTTTGCCCCTATCAATATCCTAAAGCTTCCCAGGGCTGTGCAAGGATGAACAATGTTCACTGGCCCTCAAAGTCCTCACAGTTTCAAGGAATAAAATCAGGTGCCCTGTATTTCTGAGGTTGCAACTGGCATTGTTTTATTATTCCCATGCACTGCTACTACTTTCCAATTCATTTTTAGATTAGAAAATAAATAGGTAGCAAGTGATTTTTTTGCTGGGATTATGTTTTCCCCAGAAAGAAAAGGGAATTTTCTGGACTGTGTTGTAATGTCCAAGTCACTGCCAAGAAGGTTACAAAACCATGTGGATAAACCTGTCCAATTGAAGGTGGACAACTTGTTTTGTTATCAAATAACTCTCCATCAGTCCTGTCTTTCAGCCACTCAACAACTGCCTTGGTAGAAATTACTGAACACATTTTCACTGCCATAAAAATTGGCCAGGGCTATATTTCTGGATTCCAAGAAAGCTTCTGACAGCCAACCATGATACTTTATGTAATAAGTTGTCAGCACACTGTGTATCACCTAACGCTGTCACTTGGCTTAGGTCAAAGCTGTCAAATTGCCAACAAAATATTGTTACTAGAAGCACTAAATTTTCTTTTCAGCCTAGTCCTGTTGGGGTCCATCAGGCATAGTCCTTGGCCTGTTATTGTTTATGCTGTGTTTAAATGACCTACCACATGAATATGCATGGAAAACAAAGCTTACATACATGTAGACAACATTGCCAGCAGATGCTGCAGTCACATTTCAAAAAGATCTGTGAACCAGTAGGGGAGGACCACTTGTGGTCTGCTTATGGTTTTAAAAGCACACATATAAAATGTTTCAGATCATCATTGTCATTATCATCATCAAAACTTAGGTTTTTAGCTTCTCTTTTATACTTGCAGTTTACATTTACATTGTACATTAAATTGACATCTGAGTTATAGGTTTAATCCTTTGACTATAAAATAAAGATGAATTTTTGAAAACTCATGCAGCCCTAGGATGAGAGGCCAGGAGACAAGAGAGACACTTGAGAGGGACATTTGGGACCTGCACTGCCTGGGGTGCAGCTGTGAATTGCCCCGATGCAGCTGATCTCTGAGGACTTCTCCTTTCCTTTCTTCTGGGCTGTGGTGTAACAATTGCTCAGCTGACCCTAAAGGTGGGGAAAGGATGGAACAAGAAGAAAGAGTTCATAATCAGGGCAAGATCTCGGTTGAAAATGTGAGATTATGAAGCCTGAATTGTGGGTGTGATGCTCAAACCGCAAGGATGGCTTTAGTGAACAGAAACGATTTTGCCTCTGTTATATAAAAAGAAGACTTGAAGGGACCAAGGCAGGACGTTGTCCTTGGTTTTCTGAAATATCTTTAGTCAGCCTTTTAAAAATACAGCCTGCCTGAAGCACTCCAAAGTAGTCTCAAAAGCACGGAGGTGTTTTAAGGATGTGCACATGCCTGTCATAGCAAATGCACCCTGCAAAGAGTGCAAAACAATACTGCACTGTTTTGATGCCAGTTTGGAAGCAATAGAGGTGAGTACCAGTGTCAATGTGATTTCTTCCTGACCCCTGAAAATCGGTCTGCTTCTAATTGTGTGTGCATTGGTGCTGAAGCTGTACAGTGATGAAACCCATTTACCATTAGTGGGAATAATTCTCTTTATACAGGAATGAGCAAGAATTAAATTAGGCTCTTGGAGAAAGTACAGCAATGAGATACTATTACATATCATAATGAGGAGAGGAGAGGAGAGGAGAGGAGAGGAGAGGAGGCTTGGGGGAAACTAGTTCCAGTATTCANGGCTTTATATGGGCAGGTAGTGAGAGGACAAGGGGCAACAGTTTTAAGCTGAAAGAGATTTCAATTAGATGATGTAAAGAAATTCTTTCACTGAGGCACTTAAAAAGGTTGTCCAGAGAAGTCGTGGATGCCTCATCCCTGGCATGGTTCAAGGCCAGGCTGAATGGGGCTTTGAACAACCTGGTCTAGTGGGTTGCATCCTTGCCTGTGATGGTGGGAGTTAGAACTACATGAACTTCAAGGTCCCTTCCAGTCCAAGCCATCCTATGATTCAGTGAGCCAGAGGTTCAGACCAGGAATTTCAATAGTTGAGTCTCCTCAGTTTCTAGATGCCTGGTGTAAGGCTCTAGAAAAGGTCTTGATTTCCATAGTGTTGAGAATCAGCAGTGTCTAAAAGTTAAGTTCATTTAAGACATCAACATTCCATACTGAAAGGCTAATCTAGCTTAAAAGAATATAAAGCTCTGACATCTTTGCAAATGGTATGAGAAGGCTCAATACATCACCTTACACCTGCTCATGTGCCCTTGCAGGAGTACCTCCCCCTGAGATATTTGCACTGCTAGTCACAGCAACTGTATCTGTACTGCTAAGTTAACTGGGTCTGGGAGCTGTTCTCTGGTTCTGTGGCTCAGAAAGGCACAGCCTTAACAGCTGCGTATCACTACGCTCTGGCTCCCCCTTGGGCCCTGCAGGATGCTCCCACTGGCCTGGGTTACAAATGTGACATTCTGCCTTTGTCATTGCTGTATTTGGCACTGAATCGCAAGGGTTGCAGACCGTGATGGTGATGTTTTTCTGGCAGGAACCCCAGGCACTGTCCTGCAACTGCGTGGGATGAGGCATTGAAGAGAGCATTCTGAGTGCCTGCAGGACCGAGGTAGCAAAACCCGGTGTGCCCTCCCTGATTGCGCCAGCCCTCCCTGTGCCCCTGGAGGGAGAGAAGTCGTCACATATCAAGACCACGCCGATGTGTGAGCTAACAGCTAATGGCTAAGTAGCCTAGATGGCCAGCAGTCAGGCTTGCTCCCTAGCCCTGCGTTATTTAGCAGCACAGACACAGCCTGTGACAACTTGATCTTTGCTTTGAGAGCGAGCGCCAGGCTGATGGAAATGTCCATGGGGTGTAGCATGTGACTGTGGCTCCTGGATCACTCTGCCAGTGCAATCCAGGCGTGACACGGCCTGCAGTCCCCTGCGCTGCTGCCTGTCGCTTTCCAGGAGCCCAGGCTGACACTTGTGGTAATTCGTGCCTAATCCTGGGGTTGCCCAAGAGATGAACAAAAGGATGAAATCATCTTATTTGGCAGCTTTATATAAAACTGGGAGGAAAAAACCCCAAACTCGAGTCCTTTTTTACCCTCTAATATGAAGCAACTATTAGGACCATTTACAGATCTATACATTAGGTTCGTATTGCTTTGTTTAATGATTTGATTTAAATTGGCAGCAAAGGTTCTACCAACTCTGCACTATTGATTATGTGGTCAATAACTGGATACAATGACTATGCCAAAATGTATTCTTATATTAATGCTGATGTGAAGGCATTTCAAAATATAAAGCGGCAGTGGATATGTTGTGTCTCAGAGCAGAGAATCAAAGTCACAGCATGGGATGGCAATAAAGAAAAGAACACAGTAATGAGGAGAAAAGTCTAAGAGAGAAAAAAAGGCAGCACTTGACAGACTCTTTGCAAGTTAGAAAACAAGCAGTTCTGAGATCCGCATCGTTAATGAAGCCTAGTTTACTATGAAGCTTTGTCCTACATTCCTGCTCCACTCCTCCCCACCAACCATCCCGAATCCTCGCCATGTTCCCTATGGTCTCGATACCCTCCCACGGCATCCTCCCTTCATTGCCTTGTCCTCGCCCAGACTGCCATCTCTCTGCCATTCCCCATGCTGCCTGAGCGACAGCATGTGCCCTGGCCAGTCCCAAGGGATGAGATTTCTGGCTGTCTGGCCAAAGAGCACCTCCTGCTTGACTGTCTGGCAATCAAACCCCTCAGATAACTAACTGCTGGGCTCAGGCTCCTGCCGCTGAGCTCCTCCCTGAGGAAATCTCCAGCACAGCATTGCCTTGGATCCTTCTTCCCTTTGCAGATGCTGCTTTTCATAGTTTCTAATAAACTCACATGTCTGAGAGCTGCAGTTGGTAAAACTTGTTTACATCAATCATCAGTGGATTAAAGAAATTATGAGCAATTGAATGGTATGGAATGAGGGATGGAGTCTTAGGAAGTAGAGCTTAAGTCTTTTTCTTCCTGGAAAACTGTGTCAGAATTCCTGTCCTGTATCTACTTTTTCAAACGAGAGCTACAACAGTCAGCTGTGAGCAAAAGTCTCAGTTACAGCTTTTCAAATGCTCGTTTTTCCTTTAAACAAGTATTCAGATTAGCTGCATTCTGGCATAATATAAAGTCTACATAAAAGAAGACCAGCAACTAAAACAGCCTCAGTTTCCCTCAGCCATTGGTATGCCATGGAAAAGTAATGCCGCCTTCTTAAAAAACTGCAGCTGCATGTATAACTCAGTTCAAGCCTTGGCTTGTAGCCAGATTCCTCATTTTAACTGTGACTTTGGAGTCATGAGGCTCCCACTCTTTCATCGCACAGTGTTTGGGGATAACTGAGGTAGATTCAATGTGAGAAGTAATCAGGAGGTTTCAGCATTCATGGCAACCCAGCATTCTGCACAGGACTGCTTGATGATGTAATTAAAAGTCTAAGTCAGAGACCAGAATTAAAGTTCAGCTGCCACTTTTACCCTTTTTCCCTGCCTTTGGACCTTTAATTTTGCTGTGTTAATAATCTTCTAAGAGAATTCCTTTGCATTTTTTTTAATGTCTTTAATATTACAGGAATAGATCTATTGTGCCACATGTATATATTTGTTAGCACCAGAAGGTACAACCTGAGACTGAACGTTCTACCTCACTTAATGTAAAACTTCCTGAGGTCTATGGATACATTTCCTGACTTGTATGGGTAGAACTTGGACACTAGCATTGACAAGCATCTCTCTGGCAGCTTATTGGAGAGATTTCCATACAATTCCAACAGCCATTGAGAAAAGCAGGGTGTGATTTATATACTCCTACTTTAGGCATTCCCACAGAACCACTAGGCTGTGATCACAGCACATTATTAAATGCAGAGAGCATGACAAGAAAAGGACATTTAAAAAAAAAAACTCATCATTTTTTCAAATCACAGCTAATTTCCATCAGCTGACAGGAAGCACATTTTGCTCTCCTACACATCCTCTTTCTCAAAAATGTCCAGTTTATGTTTGTTTTGACAAATTTGGTCTCATTTTAAAAAGTGTTAGGGTTTTATTAGGTTTTTAAAAACCCTAAGCCAACTAACTTTCCAAATAAATGGATAAATAAATAAATACAAAACTGAGAAAATGCTGGCAGTTGCAAAGGAGGAGGTAAAGAGTAATAAATTAGAAGCAGGTGAGAAGGTGAAAATGTCTGTATGGCCGTAACTGCAGGCATTGCATATAGTTTTGTTTATGAACATGTTCAACCTACATACGTATCTCTCATTTAGGATAATGACAGCCATATGGCAGAGTGTGGAACTGCGAGGAATGACAATATGACTAAATCATGCCTGTGTATTTGACCACCTCATTGACTCCCTGACCATCCACCCATCTCTGCTGAAGCTCTTGAGATGTTCCAAATCTCTAAACAGAAAAAGGCTTTCATTCTAAAGCAATTTACTAGATCATTTCTTTTGTATTTTCTGCTCAAGGATCAGGACAGATGCTTTATATCACTGGGAGGGAAACCTCTCCTTCCCAAAAACATAGGGGTTACCAGAGTCACCAAGGAGGCTGAGGATCCCTCTAAGCCTGTGAGGAATGTAAAAGAATGGAGTTTCAATACAGTACAATTTTATGTGCTAAAATTCTATTGTGGGCCATTTTAAGCAGCTTTTATGGCTTCCTCCAGGTTGAGGATCCATATTACTTCCTTCCTGGCAAAAATGTTGTTCAAGGTTATGGATCCGTATTGAAGTTTAATAGTTACTTCAACATCAGAAATATTTGTTTGACCTGTATCTCCCAATGTCATAGAAGTTCAAACACTGCTGCTGCAATATTTTAAGGGAGAAAACCGAGTTAAAAATTTGAGGCCAACAGGTCAAATATTCTATCATTAAAAAAAAAGAAAAAAAAAAAAGGAAGGAAGTTGAGCATCTATTTCTTAAAAAATATTCAGAAGACCACCAGATCTTATGCAGAAATTTGCTCTTTAGAATATGTGTATTTTAAAAATGCAAAAGAAGAATCTTAATCAAAGAAAGCTCAATTCATTCCCTTTCCCCACCTTTGAAAGAAAATAAAATATGAAAATTTGAATTGAAGAGTATGTCTGTGAGACACTGGAAGATGCTACCCAAGGGTGTTCACTGTAGAGGAGGATAGCTGTATTAAAATGAATAATTTTGTGGGGAAAGGATAGAGAGTTGTTGCTGTAAGAAAAAAATCTTTTTGATTGACATGAGAAATTGCTGCCACATGAAATGGTTCATCTTCTTTGAAGGGCTCTTTTGTCAGTGAGGTCAGGTCAAAGAGGTTTGAAAGGTCCGCATCAAAGGAAGTTGCCCTTCTAGGCCCAGTGCATTCCCTTGCTGGAGTAGTCTTGGCTTCAGGAACTGTATGGAGATGTGGGAAGCCAGGGGATGGCAGCTGCATAACTAAGCAACCGGGGCTGGTTGAGCCATGAATCAACACTGTCACCTGCTGTGGGCAGGATAATCTCCTCCTCGCCCAGGCTGGTGGATAGCTGCTGCACACAGGCAAGTGTTCCACAGTCACTGGCTGTCGATAGCACGGTCCTGCTTGGTTTGTGGATGTTAAGGACAGAACAGGAGGGAGTCCCTGTGCTCACCGCCCTGCATCCCAGAGCCAGAATTTGGGTTTGCAGCTGAAATAGCTATGTAAGCCATATAACATGTCTGAAAAAACAGAATTCCCTTTTCCCACTTTTCCTGTCTCAGTGCTGCTCCTCGTTCCTTGGGCACCCTCACTTATCTGGGAGTGGGAGAGTCCAGGTTTTTCCTCGGTGAAGGAGCACTGCCCTGGGGAGGGCATGACACATCTCTGCACTGTGAAGGTGCAAAAAATGTTCAGTTCTAGCCCTAACCCTCTAGTCCAACATGTCTCTGCCCCAATGTCACTTGCTGCTAGTCACTAGTTTTGTAGGTGTGTCCCATCACCCTACTTAATGATAGAGATGCTGAACTAACCAAACTGAGGACTGAGGGTCTCAGTGTTGCACTCAACCCATCGGCCAGGCACTGTGCTGCACTGGGCTCAGCTGAACCAAGCCAACCCTGCTTCAGCCTGAGTGTCCTATTCTCCACTTCCATCCTGCTCCCATAATCTCCTGCTCTGGCAGGACCTGGTGTTTCCCCGAAAAAAGAGCATGGGAATTAGCATCTCATTGAGATGAGAGATGCAACTCATACCTCTGCCAGTGATGTGCAGAGCCCAGCCCTGGTAAAGGTCAGTTCTTTTTTATTTTATTCTTTTTTTTTCCTTTTTTTTTTTTTTCCAGAGTAATTTTTAGGAAGGTGCAAAATTTTGGGAGCTTCTGTGGGCACTCTAAAATAGAGAGCTGCCCTTCTGCTATCATTGTGCAACTCTTGCAATTCCTACTTCCTTGAGCAGGAATTTCAGGTGCTCCGTGCCTTAAAGCCTCACTCAGCTGATTGCAGGCAGTTTTCACCACCGCTCACTCAGCCACATCTCAAGTTATGTGAAAAATCATCTCTGCTGATTAGGACAGGGCTTTCCTTCCTGATTGCATCGCCTTGTTTACTGTCATTGAATTCTTGAATCAGGAGGACGTTTTATTTGTTTCTCAAATTTTAATTGCTGTATGACTTTCTTCTTCTTCTCTAACCTGCTTTTACGTTTTAGCAAACATTCCGGAGGTAATTGCTGAATTCATATATTCATGGAAACCCAGCAGATATGTACGATAATAGCACAATTTGATATTTATGAAGTGCCACTTTTCTATAAAGGTAGAATTTCAGTTAATTATCACCAGGCTGTTTATTAACACTTGGAAATGGAAAAATAATGAATGGGCACATCGTTTATTCATTAAAATGCTGATGATAAGTTACCCCATTCATAAATTAGCCTTGCATTTCCCTTCAGCAAAGCACTGCCTGTGCTGGTGGATTTTGAAGGTCAATTGTACTTTAACCCACGGCTTCCTGCAAAGGGGGAACATGTTGCCTTGGACTGTGGTCACAGTGTTTCTTGTCAACCAAACAGAGTCATTCTGTGAGCAGTTTGGCTGGCAGGGTGCGTAGGCAAAGAGAGAGAGCTGCAGCAAGCACTGCTGTTTGGGACATAATTCTCTTTCACTTGGAAGCAGTGCATCCATCTCCATCAGACAGTGAGGATTGATGCACTGAGCTGGGAAGGCACTCCTGTGGACATCCTGATACATCTTCTGAAGTCAATGTCCTTCCCTCCGACAGCCAAGCTGTTCTTGGAGAAAGTGCTGTTTCACTGCTGTCCCTTTGATGAGAAATCATACCCTCCCAACTGGCAGAGTATGTGGGCAAGGCATTTTAATATAGGCACAGGTGACAGAGAAACGCAGAGCAAGTGTCTGAATATTTTTAACCACCTATTACCCTTTTTCTATGAGAGACCCCTTTCCCATCACTGGGAGAACTGTGTCAGGGCATGCAGAGCCCTGTGGGAGGAGAGGCACCGCAGAGGTAGAGCTGGTAGGAGAGACTGGGCAGACTACACCTCCTCACAGCTGTTTGCTATTCAGGGCAGGATTGAGAAGATGCTACACTAAAATGAGATCTAATACAGAGACTTTTTCCTGAATTGCTACAGTCATTAAAATTATCAAGGACTTTTTCCCAGAATAATGTTAGCCCTGGGGTCAATATAAAATTGCGTATTTCATTCTGCCCATCTCCAGCCTTCCTGCAGCACAGGCTGGATGGTGCCTGGTGCAGTTGAGGAGCCATTGATAACTGCTGCCCTGGGGGCAGGTGGACATTTTCCACGAAGTTCAGTGGATGCCTTGGTGCAGGGGTGCTACTGAAATGTCAGCTGTTACGAGGGCAACAGTTTTGCCAGATGTGCTAAACATAAAAAAGATGAGAAAGTAGGTGCTGAAATATTCTGCGGTGGTTAAATGGAGAAACTATCTGTGAAGCCATCTTGAGCTGTTGCCTTTTAGGTTTGGAGTAATCCACAGCACAGCTGGAGCTTCAGAGAGACCTGAGGTTTGAAATGAAACAATGAATAGTGAACGTTTTCTGGACAAAATATATGCCAATATCAGGAGTGGAGAAAGCACTCCTGGCTGTGGGCTCTGCTGCTGGCTGTAAGCAGCTCTCTCTTCTGAGAACAAGAATGAACCTGTATTACTTAGAGAAGGAAGGCTACTGCAGTTTAACGCTGTAGCTCCAGGTCTGGAGATGAGCATCCCTCTCACATGTCTGGGTCAAGCTCTGCTAGCAGCCTCAAGCGTACATTCAGTTCCCCGAGCATGGTCAACAGTAGTGTTAGCTAGGTGCTCAGCCACTAAAGCATTTTCAGATGATACTGTTCCTTTCTGATAGCATAAGCACTACTTGCTCAGATAAGAAGGAATACGAGACTTGTTTTAGCCGTGATGGCAATGCAAAAGAATGAACCCCAAGGGCCACAAAAGGGCAGATGTGGTTATCTAAACATGAAACCACCTATAAGCAAGGTGAGTTTTCTGAAAAACAGGTCTACAGTGACCTTGAACAGGACTAATATCTCTCAAGCGTTCGTGCTGCACAGAACTGTTCAGAGATAAATCCAGGCTGCTAACATTGGTTATTAAGACTTTATACTGGTGTGTTTTTCAGTGGCATATTTGAAAACAAGAAGGCAAGAATCAGACCCAGGGTGGGTTTTTTAGCTGGCTTTAAAAATGCATAAAGTTTTGCTTCAAGTGTCACTGTTGGAGCTTCACTATTATGCTAACAATCCAGGCTACCCGCTGAATGCAATGGACTACAGGCTCCATTTGGGGATTTTGCCTACTGTGAGCATTTTTTCCTTTCTTTTAAAATAAAATACCATTCTCAAGCGCCCACCTTTCAGACCTCTTTTCATATTTTTTTAAATAAATGGATATTTAGAGAAATTATCTCTGCTTTCATACATGTTGCTTATAAAGTCAAAGGAAAATGCTTCTGTATTGGCTTTTTCCTTATCAGCTACAACAAAAATGCAAAACCCACCAAACTTTTACCCAGGTTAAGGTACATTTCATTCTTTTAAGCACTGTGATCCTTCATGGAGTAACTAACTGAATTTTAAAATACATGTCGAATAAAATGACTAGCAAGGACAAACTAAAGTTAACATTTGACTTTTTCTTTTGAACCACAACGAATTTTCTTGCAAAAGTACAGCATCAGTTCCTGCAAAGCACTTCTTTTGTTATTGATTGGAGAGATATAATATATAAAGCTGCTGCCTGTACCACTCTACAATAATTAAAAGTACTTAATCATGCAGCTTGGAGATTTATTTTAAATGCACAAAATATGTTCCTTATTGTGATTCACAGGAATTTACTGGCCTAATTTCTTTAGAGACCAGCAGGAATATATATTGACTCTGGTTTATTTATAAACCAGCTATTTAAATTACCACGTTATTTACATTGTTATTGTCTCCATCATTTAGTCACCGTTTGCAAGGGTTTCACATTGCTCTTAATTTGGCACTCCCTAGTGCTAATAGTACTTATGATAGAAGGTTATTTAGAAGATAGTCAAGCAAGTCATCTTGGTACAGATGATCTTCTTGCCCGCGACAGGCTTGTTCTCTTGGTGACCTCATTTGAAAGGAGACAAAATGTAGAACTGTAGATCCAGGAGGTTCAATTGCCCTTAAGGTCTGGATTAAAGAACCTCTGGACAGATGTTTATAACATTACCCAGGCGTAAATTGATCTGTTGGGGAGAACAGGGACTGCCAGGGGAGGAGCATAGTTGGACCCCGAGACCCTGATGTGGTACTGGGATTACATGAAGGAAGGAACAGGCTTTGGGTGGACTGGACTGACCCTGTTCCATTTTAGTCCACCAGGAATACATAAAAAACATCAAGACCACTAGGCTCTGAAATTGCTGTAAGAGTAGCTGAGGAAACTAGTTATTAAAGGAATATTTCATTCCTGAGGGTAAGGACATTACCTACTCATTATTTTCATTTCCAACAGCATTTTTTTTGTTAAAGTCTTAAGCACGCAGAACACTACTCATTTTCACAGCACTCCCTCTCCCTTTCTTCTTTTCTTTTCTGCCTTAAACTCTGTGTGTAGAGGATTGAGAATAACAGCTATTATTTAATGTGTGGCTTTTATCCCATGGCTGGGTCCTGTGCTGAAGGGCCTCCCTGAGTATCTCCAGTTGAGAGACAACTGTTGAGCAGACCGTGATGAAGAGCAACCCCAGCTGCCCCTGTGGGGAGGAGAGCAGCAGGTGCCCCAGCTGTGGGGACACCGCGCTTTTGGAGACTCAGGGGGCTAGGGGTGAAGTGCCCTGGCAAGCCAGCCAGCCCCGGCATGACAACAGACCCGCCAAGCACTGGCAGGACTGGGAGATGCCATCTGACATTTCACCAAAAGCCTTTCAGTGTGAATGAAAGGGATTGCAACACAAGTGTTTGCACTGGGCTCTGTTTTCGGTCAGCTTTAGAATGATTGTCCCCAGGGTGAGCCTGGAGAGGCAGTTTGTGTTTTAGCTTGGGTTGACCTCAGTGCTGTGGGCATTGGGAACTGTGTACAATTATATAACTCAGTTTTCATTTCTAACAGCAAAAATGAATGGATTCAAAACACCCAAGGAGAAAAAAAGCCCAGAGAAGTTTGCGAGCACTAAGGTTTTATTTCCTTCCAGATGCTTCAAAGATTCTCAGAGGGATGAGCACCATGAACGCCACACCAACCAAATGCAAGGACAGCATGGGAGATGCCTTTGGCTTCAGGACAAAGTTGTTCAAACAAAGCAGCTTGGTGCAGTGCCGAGCCAAGGTGCCACCCCATTGCTTTTTGTGACTGCTGCTACGATGAAACAACCAACAACAACAAATAAACTCTCTGAAAGAATGTCATCTCTCTACAAGGAGATGATTGCTTCTTTCTTAAGGAGAAAATTACTGAAATGCATGCTGCTTTGTGGCCTTGTATTTCTAAATAGCCCGTCCCACATAAGCAATTAATCCCTTCCCTGACGCAGTGCAGGCAGATTCAGAGCACGTTTTGGAATAAGGAGAATTTTAGGGTTTTTTTCAGTGGTCTTTGGATGATAGCATTGATATTTTTATATTCAGAACAGTTTTAAAGAAACTGAAAAAGTTTCGGAGGTATGGGTCTGTTCCCAAGCCAAGAGATGCTGATCCAGAAATTTTACAACACTGTACTTTTTCTCAAGATATCCAAAATGCCATGAATTATGTATCCAACCTTAACATGTTGTTAAAAATATAATAGAAAGTCACACATTGTGCATATTGGGGTTTTTTTCAATACTCATACTTCATAGTTTTGAGCCAGATTTCTTCTCCTCCCTGACATTTGTCCGCACCGACAACTGAGTCCAAAATATGCTTAAAGGCAATTCAAAGTTGTTTGGAATTTTTCTGATTCAAAGCATTTACTTACTGAGCAAGCTGCCAAAAATCCAAACAGTTTAAAAACACTGGGCACCTCATTTTCAGTTTTTCTCAGCAGTCATCCCATTTATTTCTTAATATTATTACAGGTTTTATTTAATTTTCACATCATGCATTTCAAGTTCATTTTTGTGGAGTGCCTTTAATAGATATTGTTTTAATTCCCAGCATACAGATCTTCATTGTTATTTATTGTTAGTGTTTCATCTTGGACTAAGCCCAAGAAACTGAAGAACTTGGCTCCAGAACATGGCAGACACATAGAGGGAATGCTCTGACAAGTGAATTTGGGATTTAATTGGCTTGTACCACTAGATGCTGGGTTTGAAATGTATTGACAGAAAAGGACTGAAAGAGAAGCCTTGAACAGTGCAAGCATTATTATGCAGATAAAATGGAGAGCAAAATGAGTACCGACATTCCTTTTCCTGGTTGTTATCAGCCATCCAGCCTCCCTCAGAACAACAGAAAAGCCGTTCTTCTGTAAATCTTCAGCTGGTGTAAAGCAACTTCCTCTTCAAGTCAGGGCAGGTATGCCATTTTATACCACCTCTGCATGTTCACTGCCACCTTCACAGAGGAAAAACAATAGTAAGGTAGATATTAGGGTTGCATCTGACAAGAAAAGTGAGTCTCCAAACCATAATGACTGATTTGAAAAAGAAGTATAAAGCAGCTTCATTTCAACCCACATGGACAGCAGATGGTCATTCATGTACAAGTAGGACAGAGGATAATATCTCCCCATTCTCTGAACTCCATATACTGAACTCTGCGGAAAGATAAAAAAAGCTTACAAAAACCCCAAAAACCAACATCTTCCCCCCTAAAAAAAAATCTCTGATGTCTTAGGGGAAATTCCAAAAAAATCTGTGCTTTAGACCACCAATTGCTTTCAAGGATTCCTGTATTCATCCATCTTCCCTTTAAAAACCTTTTGTTATCAATAATAAAGATAATTCAAACATGGATAGATTCTATTTTGCACTGAGAAGAGCTAACTATGGTCAAGGGCAAGACATGAAAAAATCTATTCTGAATTTTCAAATCGTGAGAAAAGGAGACCTTTTATCACACTAAAAAAACCTTCATTCGCATAGGTATTGAAATCCTAACCTTTCCTGCTCTGAACCATATTACTCAGATGGGAGGACGGAGGGAGCGAGAGAGGGGCAGAAGATGAGAGGAGCAGATTGCCTTATGTCACCAATTTGTGCATTGTAGATGAAATTAGAATACATACTTTTATGACACTAAGTGCTAATTTTTCACAGCTTAATTGATGCAGGGGGGAATTTACTTGATTAAAGACAGTAAAACCCAAACCAGCAGAGATTTCTGCTTAAAAGGAGCATGCATGTTATGGTCTGTAAAGGAACCTGAGAACTGGAAAATTAAATACAGTACTATACTTCTTAGAGAAGATAAGCTTATTCATACTTGGAATGTATTTAATTATTACCAAATCCATTTTCTCTGAAACTCTAAGTTTCAATAACCTTTCACAGTGAAACAATACCTACTTGAAAGAGTCCTGATGCAATGTGTGTTCTGGTGCAGCAAAAAGAAGTGTTACAAACCTCTCTCAAATTTAGCAAATGACTTATTTGTTCTCCCCCTTCTAAGCCAGTGATATGCAGCATTTCTGAGAAATATATTTTGTGTACCTGGATTAATATTGGTGGACACAGCAGATTGCCTTTGTCAAATATGAGGTAGCCAAAAAAGCATCTTTTACTCCTGCTACAGATGGTATTTAGCAGTCTGCTTTTTAACTCATTTACACATGTTGCTAGAAACATCCAGATCTCCTGGTACTGCTGTTTATTATCAATTAATTTTTTTCTTAGCCTTTCTTCTGGCTCTCCATATAGGTCATACAGTATGTACTTGTCTGGCTACACAGACAATTCAGTTGTGATTATACAACATAATGGCTAAAATTTTGCAGATTTGGAGACGTTTTGTTTGGTGGCTAGTGAGACAAGCAAGGAGGGTAGTGGCTTTGCAGTGATTCTTTGTCCTGCAGGTGTTGGTCAGTGCAGCAGATGGATCAATCCTTAAGCACAGACACTTTTCATAAATCCTAGTGCTGATCTAGGTGTCAGTGGGGAATGCAGAGCTTCTGTTATGCTTAGACTTTAGGATTATGTGAGAGAGGAACATAATAATTTTTTTCATCTGTCTGAAATTTCATATGCATAACTCAATATGTGAGTGCAAAAAATGAAAATCTGTTCCTGCAAAACCCTTCCCATTGTCTTTAATATGTGTGGAATTTTTCAGAAACCTCGGTCCTTAAAATCATGTTCTTTTTCACTAATTACCTGCCCATTGCATTACAAATAAGATCCTGACATTCCCATAAGACAAAGTAAAGGTGCAAGTGCACAGGGATGGTGCAAGTCTCCCTCCACTTCCCACACCAACAAACCTCCCTTTCACAGCCCTGGAAAGGGGCTGTGTGCACCATTCACTACTCTGTTGAGTCAACAAGCAGCAGTGCTGGTCCAGGTTTCAGCCTTTGTAATGAAGATGTTTTCTCCTGAAACAGGAGTATATTTATTTCATGCAGAATTCTAAATAGTCTTTAGCTTATATAGTCATGTCATTCTGGGGACAGATTTGAACTGGTAACCTACCTAGAAAAATGCTTTATATCATGTGTTTTTTCCCTTAGCAAATAAGTCACCTACAGCCCAAACATTGATCCTTGGGTTTAAAAATATTTCACTGCATATTCATAATCTGCTTTTTGTATATTTATGCATCTAATATTTGTAAATTCTTATTATGCATCCCTCTTCCACTCTTAATCATCACCTACCAAAGATAACTAGTTATCTTTCCTCTTGTAAATGAATTCACTCCATGCCCCTAATTACTTTTGTAGGTCTCGTTTCTCCTGTAAGGCAGAATCTTATGATTAAGGAAGTGCCTCAGATGAATTCATTTTTCCTGAATTATATCTGCAACGAAATCCTTCTGAAAGGGTCTGAGACTTTCTTTTTACTCCAAGTGCTGTTCTGTGGTACATTCAGTTTCAGATTCTAGAGATATTTTTATTTTTAATTTCATAGCTAAGTTGCCTTTTGCCATTTCTGATAGTTCTGTTTCATTGCCATTTCTTCCTACTTTTTCTGCTTTTCAGAATGTCTGTATTATGGATAATTTTTTATTATGAATTTTTTTCAAGTTAAATATATGTCACAATTAGGGAAATACGTCTTTGTGCACCTTACAAATTTGTGGATTGGAAGGACTTTGAGCACCCTGGTCTAGTATAAGTTGTTCCTGCCCATGGCAGAGAGGTTGGAACAAAACGATCTTTAAAGTCCCTTCCAACTCAAACTGTTTTATGATTCTGTGATTCTTTGTGTATCCGTGTCAGACAGAGAAAACCCTCAGATTAGAAGAGGGAGTTTGTTTGACTGCTGTCTTTTGCATTTTGGTGAGTTAAAACTTATACAAGTGACAAGAATCACTCTTCCGCCTGGCTCAACTTCGGCCCTTTTTACTGCTGACATTTTGGAAAGGGTTTGCTTATGGTTCTGCAGAGCCAGAACAAGCCCCAGGTATCCTGTAAGAGAGCACAGCGTCTGGAAATACAATATTTGGCTCACTGGATATGCAGCATATATAACAAAAATGACTCACCAGAACTATGACATTCCCATGGCAAAACAGATTTTGAACATAGGGCTTTTCAGAAAGATGGCTGTTGCTTTCTGTCCTTTCTCATAATCTTTGGGTGACTGCCTATACTAGAATATGAGAAACAAGTGGTTACAGAAAATCCTGCCAGTAGGATTAGTCTATCTCTGAAGCAGGTTTTCTGGGCATACTGCAAATCCCCAGAGTGTTGTGATTATTTGAAAGACTTAAGTGAAAAAAAAAGAAAAATCCCATGTTTCTTCACATGAGAAAGAAATATGTTGTGGCTAGTTCTGCTGACTTACAAAACAAATGCAAGAAGGCATGGGACATTTCCACAAGGAAGTAAGCTTAAAAATGAAGGAGTCTCCTGGAGAACTGACACAACTTTTGGCATATGCTTCCTGTCCTCTGAAGGCTGTCACCATGATCCTTCTTGGGCAAGTACAGTCACAGCCCTTCTCGTGCATGTATTCTCACGTACAGCCCGCACATGTGCGTGCTGAACAAGGAACCTGAAATAATTTTGAAGGAAAGCTCAGCTGCCCCTTACCACACAACCACCCTAAGATTTTGCTGTCCCAAGGAGGCAAAATACTATCTTCCCCAGAACACAGGCATCACTTTGTCACTCATTACTATTCTTTCCAGTCTTCTTCCATGAAGCAACATGACATGTTTTCCAATTAATTTATAGATCTGGTAGCTACGGTCCCATTTCCATGTGTTGCACTCCATTTGTTGCTTTAATGAAAGGCCCTACAGGGACTACAGGCCTAAGGAACAACTGGCATTCAAAGCAAAACATGTTTAGGTAAAGATTGAAGGAAAAGTGATGAAGTAAACACAGAGAGTGGTAGGAAAGAATAAAAGATTAGGACAAATGAGAAACATAGATATGGCACCTCATTTCATTATTTATATTTATTTTTTTTATTCAACTGTGGTTCACAGGGATAATTACTGGCAACTGCATAAGAAATATTTACCGGAATTTTGATGCTCAACTGTTACAGTAATATGAAAGAACATTGATCCAAACCTGTTATCCTGCTTCAATAGATTCGATCCCAACCTTCTACTTCACATCAGCCAGGAAATTTGAATTGTGATAGGGTCAATTATATTCATCAACTCTTGCTTTGGCTTTTGAGAGGGACTTGGGGTTTACGAACCTACATGAAAGTCAACAGCAGTCCTACGGTACCCGCTCCTTTGTATGTTTGTTCAAAGTCATCTTTATTCCACTGTGTTTTGTACGCTCGCATTCAAGTCTGTATTTTCCTTGTAAAAGCATAAGGAAAGGTTATGACTTTGTCAAAACATTTACCTTTTCAAACATTTACAAGGTTGATTTCCTCCTTGGTAGAGCATTTTCTGGAAAAGGCAGACAGAATCCCATCAACATTTTTCGATAGGTAAAAGTGAAAACATTTTAAGCTTTTAGAAGGTGTATGGCCAGTTCTTTGGTGCCTCAATAACAGCAAAAAATACTGACTTCTGAACCGCAAATGGTGTGCTCCCTGATGCTTACCAAGGAACATGTTCTTTTGTACAGATAATAGTAGACTATTCAATGAATTTAAGCCATTTGAATACATGCCATATTGATTCTTCCAAAAGCAAAGTGTATATACATCTGAAACTAGTTAAAAAGTTAACTAAAAGGCAAACCTTTTATTTCAATTTGCTCGTTGCTATAGACCAGAAAGGAAAGTAAGAGGAGAACCATTATCATCTGTGGAATCTTCAAATCAAAAAAAGACATTTATTAATTAAAAATTGTTACAAATTAAAATTTTTACAATTTTTTGACCCAGTATGTGAGTGGGATGCATGCTCAGCTATGGGTTGTAAACAGTATAAACAAGTAAAAGAAAAATCACCAAGAAGTCTATAGCAAGGATGTATACAGAAGAGGTTTTAATTAGCCAGAATTTTAATGGGATGAAGAAGAGAATCAAAAATTGGTAATGAGGGAGGTATTAAACTATATTAATGACAAACCCTTGATCCCCAGGGTGAGAAAACACAAGAAGAAGAGAGAGATTAGGCTGAGCGGTGAACAGAAAGAAACAACAATGAAAACAAGGCAATTATGATTATCGAATTTACTCAAAATACTTGCAAACATGCAATTGCGACCAATCCTGCATTTGCTATGGTTAGATGAGCTGAGATACATATTTCATTTTGGATAGCTACCTGCCACACACCAGAACGGAAACAAGCATTTTCCAGAGAGGCTGGTATTCCCCACACTCAATTTATGTGGATTAGATGAAATTTCCTCTTTCTTTTCAGCAATTTTGGCAGACCACTGTACATTATCAAGGGCTGCCATTATCTTCATCTGAACACCAGCAAAATTGTTTGTAATTTTATCTCAGTATTACCAAAGAAACCTGTCATCTCTAGCTATATTATTTTAAATAATGCGGCCCAGCAATCACTTCAACAAGCAGAATCCTCACAAATTAGGAAGTTTTTATCTGAAAGAAAACAACAATATTTATTTGCTATCACTTGTCTTCAAAATAAAATCACCAAGGCAACTTAAGATTGTAAACAACAAGACCAAACTCTATTCTTTTCTCCTTTTTTTCTACTGAGGAAATGCATTGGATAGATACAAAAAGCCCTGTATTAAAAGTAATGCGTTTTGGTAGGACTGGTGTAACTGTGCTTGTGTTCAGCACAGGCAATATGCTGCAATCTGTCATTACGCACTGGACTGCTGTCAAAATGCCGCCTGATAACTGGACATCTAGATAGATATTTACAAGATTTAATTTCCTTCACTAGTAGAGGTTAGGAATGCAATGAATTTGGTCAACATTTCTAAACAAGGCTATTGACTGATATTAGTTTCAGTAGAAAACCCTGCTATCTAGATATTTTTCTTTATTTTCTGTAAATGTATATTTTTTAACAAAAAAGATTTCTGGTTTCCACTGCAAAACAGTATGTAATTTAAATTAACCTGTTCTGACCATGTCCTGAGACATTTTTCTGGGATCCTAAATAGGCAAGCATCAAAATGCTAAGGAAAGTCGGAGCTTATGGGAAGATCAGTGTATTAGACAGCAGTCCATCAGTATTAGATACTCAAATCAATACTTTTTAATAAACAGTAAGTTAAAAAATATTAGAAGAAGGCTTTATCAGATGTGAACATTTTAACATTAACAGAAAAAACAACACTTTAGTAGGTTTCAGCAGTAAACTAAAAATAGGACTGAACTGTTATCTCATGATATGACATAATGAGCTCTGTGAACTAATGAATCCTAAATCAGTGCAGGGCCAGTCTTATTTTCACTGACACAGAGAAATCCTACCTTTTTATGTGTATGTGTGTACATGTGCCCACGTCATTATAAATCGTGCTTATTATTTCTGCTCGCCACCTTAATGATGGAGCCACTTCAGCATTTCAATACAGTCAGCAAGAACACTCACTCAGGAAACTGGAGGGAGTTTTTTTAACAGGCATTCATATTCCTCTTGCTAGAATTATACCTGTACAAATATGCATTTCACTGACCTTTTCCTTACTTAACATTAGTGTGATGTTTCATTTCCACAAATGACCTGCAGGTGCTGAGGATAATTTTTCCTTTCCTCAACATACAGTTTGGCTTCTGGCAGGCTTTTTTATTGCTTCACTCTGAATGGCCTTAGACTGGCTGTACCTGGATGAAATGCTGTGCTGGTTCCTTCATTATCTTAGTACTTTGGTGCACCACATCAAGTTGGCAGGAACTCAAGAAAATCAGGGAGCCAACTTGTCTATGGCACCGAAGAGCAATCCACTTCCTAGAGCTGCTGAGAAGATTCTGTGTAATTTCCTCACTGTTGCGGGACCTCAGATACAGGCTGTGCCTTTCAATGTCACAGCTCTCTTCTGGTACTTTGCGGCTTTCTTGAATCGGATGTTAAATTGTCTGAAAGAGTTTTGTGACTGGCAGCTCTTGTGGCACATGAATTAGGTGCTCTTTTCACCCATCCTCTTGGACACAAATCTGTTACCTGGCTGCTTACCACTGGGCATGAGACTTGTTAACCTGTGCAGCCTTTCTTCGTAAGCAGTAAGCGGGAGCACAAAAGAATGCAAGATATTTATACTGAAAGTATCTCAAATCTAGGCATTTGCAAACTCTCAAGCATTTTCTTCATAATAAAATTAATTGCTTTGGGATGGAAAACTATATAGAAGTACAAGGTCTTGTTAGTAAACTTTCCTTACTGTTCTTCTCTGGGTAGGAACATAGATAACACGGGTTGGCTAATGATTTCCAAGTAATGCAGCTGTACCAATAACAAGATATATACACTCGGGCTGGGATCTTTCTTGGTTCCTGTGATTGCTCCCCTCTACCCAAGCCCCTTTATAAAATATGGTAATTAACGCAGCACCTTCAGACAGTCTAAATTTATTGCAATATATATGTTCAGTAGTGTTGGTAAAAGGCCAATGCTGGCATTTCTTTAACTAATAATTATTGTGTTTTATTGTTGTTGTTCTCTAACACATTAATGAGCAAGGACCCAGCTTTATTAGAATTCACTTGGCCCCACTGTTCCATGCATATTTATTATGTGAGAGAATAGGATTCTCTTCCTCTAGCCTTCACTAATTTAAAAGAAGATATCCTCAATGAAATGTATTCAAATATTTTGACATTTTGCTTCACCTCACTTACAGAGCAGAAATTGTTTCTGACAGTTATTATACAGTACGGGAATCCTGCTGTTTCACTCTGCTGAAGCGCAGGTTGAAAAGACACAGCAATTGCATTTTGTTCAAAGAGTGATTCTCTGGCCTAGAAATAGCAACACTGTCAGCTGTGATTCACTGGAAGTTTAGATAATATCCACTCTGTACCTCTCCAGCAAGAACATGGAATATTTTTTTTCTCCACTTCTTAAAACAGAAGAAAAATGAATCAAAGTGTCGGGTTGGAAGGGAAATTTAGTGTTTCCAACTCTGGGATCTGAAGTAGAGGAATGTGTAGATTTTGAAATGTAAGTGGAAACTGGAAGAAAGGGTGTGAGGGAAGTTGAGTGGGAATTTTTTCCTTCTTTCAGATGCTTTCAGTTCTGTGTTGTAAACAGACCTATTTACAAGAAAAATTGGAAGAGGTAACAATTACAAATACTTGAGTATTTTCAAAGCTTTAAAATTACTGAAATAATTATAGGCATCACTTTCCTGACTATTCTTTTGTATTATGCTTCTAGTCATGCTATATGTGTGATAACACCTCTTTTAGCACAATAACTAAATATAAAAATATGTAAAGCATGATGGCATATTTCTCAGCTAATGCTCCCAAAATTTCCTTGTAAGATGAAAACCTCAGCTCTTTTTCTTCCCTTTTTAGAATGCATTTTAGTGCATATGTATCTCAAATATATATACGTTGAAAAAGAAATTTTACCTTTAGATCTATATAATCAACTCTGAGCAAAGTTAAGAAAGGTTGTAGTAGCATATTTAACACTTTAATCTAGCCCAAAGTTTCACAAGGGTTGTTTATTCGATGATAAGTAGAAGAACACTTGGAGAATCTAAGGCAGGAGGAGGATGATGGAAGAATACAAGTTAAAACCTGTGAAAGGCTCTCCCAAATGCTTTGCTACTCCCTTTACGGTTCGTGTTATGCAGATCCTATATCAGAACTCTTTTCAGAATAAGAAAGAGGAAGCCAAATTCACAATGAAAAGAAATCACAATAGTGGTATTTAATCCAGTTCTTTAAGATTTCAGAAACTGAGTTTCTGTCAAAACCACAGAGTATCGCAGAAGGGGGTAGGAGACAGTGATAATAGGGCCTGTTCTTGTAAAAGAGGATTGTTCAGCTGTAATCTCTGTTCATGCTCCTGTCCTATCATGAGAGAATCTGACTGTTACATTGATGAGAATATAATGAATATAATATCTGAGAAAATCACATGGCTTGAAGTGTTTCCTAAACTTTTCTGTGAAAAAAAAAAAAA
>VWZG01002654.1:37331-78573 GCA_013396735.1 Grallaria varia
AAAAAAAAAAAGCTTCCCTTACAGAGACAGACATTATTAATTGGAGTGAAATAATGAGAGTGGCTGCAGGATGTGGCCCTCCTAGTCCTGGAGGTGCAAGTCTGGACTGTCAGATGCAATGAGCAGCATGGCGTGCGAGCTCGTATCACACCCTGGTCTATTAAAGCAAGCGAATGGAAGCTGTAGATCAGATTTCGGTTTCTGCCACTTTGTCAGGGGGCTGGAGGAAATAGGATGCTTGTGAAGGGTTCCCTGGAAGGCTTTGAAGAGAGCGACATGCTGCAACTCTTTTCTGCTAGTCACTCAGGCATGAGGCACGCTCAGCCTTTCTGAGCTGCACAGGGATGGGATGGTCATAACAGAGCCCTGCCAGAGCAATTGCCTGTTAAGGAACCACCCCAGTTTCAAGCACGGGGATTGCTGACTGTCCAGAGTGTCTCTTCTCCCCTCATCAGAGCTGCATCCAGCACTCCTCCAGGCACAGAAGGTTTCTCAGCGCTCCCAGCTTTCTCACAGAACACGAGCTTGTACACATTCCTGACCAAGTCCAGCTCCTGGCCCCCGCTCTCCCTCAAGAAATGATCTTCTTGAACACCTTGTCCTGTAGAAAAAGTCATCACACGCATAGACACTACAGGATGTCAAAGTCTGGGATAAATGGGTTGATGTTAATTGCACAGCCTGCTTTTGAGACTTCTGATTCCACATCAAATTCCTAGAGAATCACACTTTATACATGGCAAAATCTCTCAGGGAACAGCTGCTGGGAGGACAGGGTGTCTTCTGTAAACATGACTTGCCTAGTTTCATAGCCCAAAAAAACTTGTATGGCCTTTGATCGCCCTATTTATGTGAAATGTCAGCTGGTATTTATGCAATTATATGAGCCAGCTTGTGCAGTGGATGACACCATTGGAATGGATGATATAAGAGCCATTGACCATGAGGGCTTACAGAAAGATACAGTACATCTGTACAGTGTCTGGTATCATTCAGATATGTAATTAATCAACTATATGTACTGTCTGGGCTCAGCCCTCATAATGGGATGTGCCACTCTCTCGGTTTTCACAGTGCCTCAAACCACCTCTCTCTACTCCTTTGTGCTCTTTCAACCGTTCTCCTACACTGTCACTAAGCTTAGGACTGAGTAAAGCAGCAAGGTAAACTGCTTGCAGACAGTTTAATGAACACTATGCACACACTGTAGTTCTCTATAGGTCAAGAAAATAAGCAATGATGGAATTAAGATTCGTTCAATACCAGCACAATCCTGGTATTAAAGCAAAGACTAATTACACAAAACAACAATTCAATTCTAATAAATGCAAGCTAATAGAATAGAAGTGTATGAAAGCATAAGAAAAAAAAAAAAAGATAAAACAACTGGGGTGCATTAATAGGTGCACTTTTTGCAGCCCAAATAAACACTACACCCAGAGTCCCAACAGCTGGTGCAGTCTGTACTCCATGCCATTAGCTGCCATAGAGGCAGCATGTGCTGGGACCGGGCACAGATCACAAGCAGCAATTGCCAGGGCTGTTCTGCTCACCTGAGACATTGCTACCAGGAGAAAGGGTGTGCAGTGACTGAGCTGAGGTCCCAGGGGCTCGACCTCCCCCACCCCCGGTCCCTTCGTGAGAGAAGAGGTGCCACAAGATTTCGGGATGTCTCAGCACAGCAAGCACGTCTGGTCACTTGACTCCATCTCAGTGATAGCATACAGAAGAACTCAGGATAGTGGAGAGGGTGCAATGCAGGCTATGATCACAAGTCATAATATTTGTACGTTCTGTTCTGCTGATTTAAACATTATATTCGTTTCTAGTATCCCCTTCAATAAGATTTCCAGCCAGTTTCTCCTGACCATCTGTTTCCACAGCTGACCTTTAGAGACAGGAACACTAGTGGGCTATGTAATTCCTCCTTAAATCTCAAGCAAATTCTGCTGCACACACATATTTCAAAACTGATTTCTCCATAAATGACAGTGCTAACAGTCTTTACTGTTCCAGGCTTGTGACTGTTCAGGTGCAACCTTTTCCATTCATATAAATTGGCACTGGGTTTATTTAAACCCATTATGAGAGGTCTCAGAGATTACTCCTATTTTGTAAACCATTGGGTAGTAAAAGCAACTGAATGTATCAAAGAATTCTACTACCTAATTACAAAATCTACAGATTTTCTCATTTAAGCAGAGTAAAGTACATTACAGTTCAGTTTCAGTCCTACTCAGTAAGTTAGAGCTATGGCCTTTTCTTACTTTAATTTACCAGAGGTCAATTAAATCCTTCCCAATACTTTTTCCAGCTGTTTCCCTTGGAGATCTATCTGGGTATTTATATGTTTTCAAGGACTATATTCATAGATTTCTGTTTGCAAAATCCCTATGGGATGGGAGAGCACCATTGTCTTCACTCTACAAATAAGCAAAACACAAAGAGATGAGGGGTTCCCAGCTGGGAGAGAAGGGCCAGATTCCCTTGGGATTAGTGTAATGAAAGGCTTGGTACCCCAGTGGTGCCTCCAACCACAAAAGTCTGCAATGCGGATGCTCTATCGGTGTGCAAAGACTAGAAAAATCTAGCAACAGAAAATAGGGACCTCTGTCAAGGTACCTGAGGGCTGAGAAAGGTATCCTTGTCCCAGTGGGCCAGGCTTTCTCAAAACAGAACAAAAACAACCAGCAATTGCAAAAACTGTGCTATTTTTCTTTGCCTAGAAAACCAGGTGGGATGGACCTTTCTTCTGTGAGACAGAGATGTCTCACGTAGACTAGAAGCTGTTGATTAGATGAGCCACGGCAAAGTGAGACCAACTTCAACTGGGGTTAATGTACCCATTTATGGATTTGGTCCTGTGATTATTCAGGGTCACACATGAAATCTGCGAGTCTGGCAAGGCACCAAATTCAGATATCCTAATCGATGTGCAGTTTCCTAATTGCTGAGTAGTCTATGTTTTCAAGCTTCCAGACTCCTTATTAACATAAAGTCCTAGCACCAGTTGCAGCCCTTCTTAATGGAATAGCACTTAGAGCAAAATTGATGCCTCTTTAAGAGCAAGTTGGTCCTGAAACAACACGTTTTTGCCAGATCTTAGGCATGTTCTTGGAAAGCTGTATACTCACTGGGCATCATAACCAGAGAGCTGTCAAATTCATTGCAACAAATGCTAGTTTAGTCACTATTTCTTCTCTGAAGTACTCCAGACTAGGGTTTCAGCTGTGTAAGAGGTTCAGGATTGGGCCCAAAAGTAATACAGAAGAAAACTGAATTCCCTATATAGCTCACTTTCAAATGCTAAAAAGCTCCCCCCCCCCGATATTTAAAAGAGGCCTCACAAGTTTACAAAAAATTTTATGTTGTCCTTTTGCTAACTGGGAATTGGCAGTACATAAGTTGAACTTTCTGCCTGGGTCATGAAGGAGAAGCCATCAGCAGGCTTTGGGCTGGACTCCAGACCTCTGCAGAATGGTAACTACCTGCATAAAAGCACAGTGTTAATGAGATAAGACTGCAGCAAGACAGTCAATGAGTACATTAAAATCTAGGATATGAAAAGCACCTCACTGCGCTTCTTCACTGAAAGTTGCCAGTACATTTTGGTTGTGCCTACATTAGTCAGCAGTGCAGACCAGGGTAAAAACCTAGAGACAGTAGAGAGAGACTGGTGCTTCAGAGAACCTGATGTCAACCCCATACAGGTTTTTGAATGCCCATTTGTGGCTGAGGTGCTTTCCTAATGCAGATACACCCTTAATGCCCATTTTAAGCCCGGTTGAGCAGTGTTGCATTTATTCTGAATTTGGCCAAAGAAAGCGTTTCCTGGCTGGAGGTGTCTTGTTTCATAATTCTGCCATAGTTGCTTTGTCTCAAAAGTTTGGGACCATGCTATGCTACTGATTAGTGAGACCAGAAGTCTTCCAGCACTATATACAGCAGACATTTAAAATACCTTCTTTTCAGTCTTGTAGAGCATTAATTTTGTATGGCTCATAGCCCTGCATCAATTTCAACTTTGATCTTGAGAAACCATTCAAAGAAGAGATTAGTATTTAAATTTAATGCCCTTATTAGTTCACTCTTGTTCATCTTCCAAGTGGAATATCTTGTAGACTTTCATACCAAATGTTGAGATGCCAGTGGTGTGGATACGGACTGATGTGTACTACCATCCACAGATAGCAGCAAGCACAATGACCTTGATTTGAACACAGGCACCTTAGGTGACAGACCTATGCTATAGGGCAGTCAGATCTCACATTGTCATTTCAAAGTGTGTATTCAGTGTAACTTTTTAGAAAACAAGATGAAATACAATTCTTTAGCTTCAAAGGAGTCTTTTTTGAAAGTTGTGATATTTCAACAAAAGATGACAACGTGCCACTGCAGAATAACTTGTGAATGCAAATACAGCTCACCTCATTGTTCCTGGCTTTCTTCAGAAGCTCTACATCTTACTTTTCTAAAAAATGTAGGCTGGAGAACTAACAGAATTTAAAAGAACTACCTTTCAGTGTGAAGAGTTGTAAGAGTTTTAGTTCTACAAGTCTTTAAGGAAATCCAATTATAAGTTTCTTTATATTCATGCACCTTACCAAAAGAGGAACTTTTTTCTCCATCAGTGTCATATTCTCAGTGGGGACTCCACCGTGACATTGGTGCTGAGTTTCAGTGCCTTTCTCATTAGGAGACAACTGTCATCAATTCCCAAGAGACTGGGGTGGGACCCAGCCACGCTGCCCTATCCAGCAGCATGTAAAAGGGGCTTAATGTTCACAAGCTGTGCACAAAGGTTCTCTAAGGCCACTGGCTTCAAATTTTTAAATGTGTACTCTGCTCAGAAAGGCAAAGTCTCAAAGTAATTGTTCCCATATTGTACAGTGAATCTCTGAGCAAAATGCTTTTCATCTCCCCTCCATTTACAGCAGCACATAATCACAGGTGGCTACTGTCATCAGTATTATTATCATCATTATTATTTTGTCCCAAACAGTTTAAAACAGGTATCAGTTTGCCAGACTTTTAATGAAATAATAGTATCACACTGGCCATTTCTGTTGTAATGCTGTAATGCCTACAGTTTTACAGGCAATGGTAAATATGGGGAAATCTGAAGTCGCAAAAGATCAAGAGATTAACAGGAGGAGTATTGATTCAATCTGTCAGTCTTATGAAAGGCTCTTTTAACACTGGCAAGAAATCATGACACTTTCAAATTAAGAACTTCCTATCTCCTTTGCCAATCACATTTGCTGCAATATTTCTGGTAACAATGTCTTTCTGATGGGCCCTGGTGCTGTGATGTCAAATTCCACTTCTCTTTGTCAGTAGGGGTTTAGGCATTTATGTTTCCAGAAGACATGACAAAGATACACCGAGCCCTAGACAGCCTTGTGCCAGTGCCCTGGTGTCCCAGGGCACAGGCTCCTCTGGACCTTGGGGGATACCAAGCAGGGGAATGTAGAAACGTAACAGATGGGATGACACCTGTACCACTAATTTGGCACAAGAAGGATGAGTCCCTACCAGCCTCTCCATTCAGATCCAGAGGGTGGTGTCACTGTAAGCCTCCCCACTGCCCTCACTCACCGAGCTCTGGCTCTCACCACAGCACGCGGCCAGAGCAGATTTTCTGTAAAGGAGGTGCACTTGATGAACAATTTCTCCAGTGCTGTGCACCTTTGGTCCATGGCACTAGACCAGATAATGCCCTCCAAACATGTAGGCAGTGAAGAGAAGGGTTTGGCACCGAGTCCATCACCTACCTGCTCCTACCAAGCCATGCTGCCTACTGCTGCACACACAGCTAAGGAGGGTGAATTGGGGTGAAATATGTGATTTCTGCTATCAGTCATCAGCTCCACAAGCATTGCACTCTCTTTAAACCTCAGAAGCATGCAAAATGTTTTCTTCATGGCCATTTCATACAAAGTGTCTGGACAACCCAGAGCTGTTCCATCATGGTCTTCATAGATCCACCAAGCCAATGTTCTACTTCAATGCATTTTAAAAATCTATTATGCTGCCACTGCTCACTTTAGCCACAGATTGCAGGCTATTACTACTAGAAATTTTCTTTTAAATAATTAAAGACATTTTCTGAGGCTTCTCTAAGACCTACAGTTGATAGCACTAAAGTTTGAGGCTTTTATATGAGTATATCAGAGACACACTGGATGTGGCTGAAGCAGAAGGGAGAACATCACACTTAAAGGACAGGAAGGAAGTGGGAGACTTTAAAGCACTCTTCTGGATCAGCTGGAGCCACGGATGGCTTTGTTCGTCTCCCACCACCAGCGCCTCTAAGTAGCTGGCAGCAGTGGTGCTGGATGGGAGCAGGTAGAATACCCTGCCTGTACACTTTGCCACCTCCAGAGTCGTCCCATTAGAAAATGAACACTTTAAAACCATATTTTGCATCTTACATTTCAAAAAAGCCAGATAAAAATCAGCTTTTTATAATCCATATGAAAAGTTTATATGTTTGTCATCTTGTGGTAAAACCTGTTAGGTAACTGCTCAGGGGTTTTCGAATCTAATCCTTTTTTCTTGCCAGATTGCCTAACTAAAATTTCTGTCCTTGGACAATGCAGATTCACAGGAAGGACTGAGCCTCATTTATCACTCTCTTGTGAATACAGTTTTATTATTAAGTCCAAAATTCTCCGTCAGATATCAGTGAGCACTCTATTGGAAACAGCCATTTTGGCCTCAGTAGCTCATGGAAACAGGACCTCTCTCCAGAGAACCTTGGCACACATGCCCAGCATTCAACTCTTCACTGCAGGCACCTTGTAAATGTGCGGGGCTGAGGTCTCACTGCTGGAAGCTGATCAAGGCCACTGATGGCAGCTTTAGATCTCGTCCATAGCTTAAAGACTGGAATAGAAAACCATTACTCTTAAAAACAAAGTAAATGAGACAAAGTTCAGGAAAAGGAACAGACACATCCACTAAAGACCCAACACTACATTTTAAATTTCAGAGTTGCATATAGAGTATTTAGGATGTGAAGAGAAAGTACAGAGAACACATCTTTGAATGGGAACAGGATATTTTCAAAGAATTAGCACGGTTATGGGCTTAGCAAGGATCCTGTAACTTTTCTGATAATCCTCCTCCAAAACACAAGAGGCCTAAACTGTGATGGCAATGAGTGCCATCTTCAGCAGCCATCCCTTCAGCCTGTGCAATAAGTAAGATGCATTTGCAGCTGCAGCTCTATAGCCTCTTGGGAAATCCCATAAAGTTGACACAACCGTACTGGAAGCTGAGAGGTGGGACCCAGAGCCAGAGAAGCAGCCATGGAGCAGCCATTTCTCAGTCAGGCCCCAAATCAGCCACAGCTTTTTACAGTCAAATTGTGCTCAGACTGGACCAAGCCACTCCTGGTGCCTCCCTGCCACCAGCAAACCTGACTGCATGAGAACCACCAGTCCCTGTTCGGCACTGTCCTAACAGGTATATAAAAACAGACAAATAGAGCCAAAGAAAGTAATGTGAACATCCACTTCACTTTGGGAGCCAGCTGAAGTGTAGCCAAATTTTAATGGATATTTTCACTTCTGAAGGTGAGATGCTTTGTTGAAGCAGATATGTGGACAGATACATTCCTGCAGTCAATATTCAGCACTAGCAGAAACAGTACTGATGATGTTAAAATGTTTCCTGTGCCATGTACATTTGCTCAAAGGAGTAAGACACATACTTGCTTTCAAATTACTTCATCTGCCTGGTTCAAACTTTTCTGGATCCCTGTTTCAATGGAAACTTTTGGTCTTACACCACAGGAATATAAGACAAACTGGAGTGTGTGAGCAATCCTAGCAAGGCACCATGTGTGGCAAGGTGTGTGCTGCCCTCAGGAAGGAGGACAAGCTGCTCTGGGTCAAAGAGTGGGGATTTCATGTGCCAAGGAAAAGCACTAAGTACTTCATCAGTCTGGCATGCACCAGCTGAGCGTGGAAGCCTGTGCATTTATTGCCTGTGCAAATTACGGCATCTAAATATCACAGAGCTAAGACAGATACATTTCACAGACAGAGCATAGGAACTTCTCTTCTGATGCAGACCAAAGGACCCTTGGTCTCTCTGTACTCTCCTTTGGCAGTGATTAGGGCCTAGCAAGAAGAGTAAGACAAGAACTAATCAATGACCTGCTCCAGTGATTTCCCATTCCTACCACCCCTTTTCCTACATCCTTCACTTGTCTCCATTCAGGAGGAAGTCACAGCATCACGCTTTCTGACAATGTGACTTATTCCAGCTGTTGAAATGTCCATGTGTAGCAGAAGGATTACACTAACAGCTGTTTCAGAAGAACAATAGCTAGGCACAGTTCCTACTACATAGCAATGTAATCTGTTTCTCTGCCTCAGTCACGTCCGTGACAAGCATTGTTCCTGATGAGAGATATTCACTATATTACACTAAATTCAGAAACACATTTTAAAATGTGTTGGCCTAGTAAAAACTTGGTTAATCTCTCTCTCCTTCCTGCACATACCCTAGAACATTCTGAATAATCATCAAATGTTAAAGAGATTGATTTTGATTCTTTTAACTATTATATGTGGCTTTTGCTTACCATTCAGATACTTTCAGGGACACAGGTTTTAGGACATGTACCCTCCCTCAGCTTGGAATTGCTTCAGTGACTTATTTCCCATTGTTTTACAACTGCATAATGAGTAAAAAATCTTAACATGTGAGTATTTAGCACTGCAGATGCACAGTACCAATGCTTCTGCTTTGTTTATTGTTTGGTACTGTTTCAAATTATGTGCTTTTCCCTGTGAATGTTGTGGCCAAATGTGGCCCACTGGTGTAAGTCTTGAGTATTCCCACTACAGGGGAGCAGAGTCCTGGCTACAGTGTTTTCAGTGAGTAGAAGTCTTGCTGTACTATTTTATATGGTGGATTTTTTGGAGTAATCTTATCAGATCAGTGCTAGGATTAACACGTTAAGGGAAACCATGTCAACACCAAGTCGTGAGCTTGCATGAGAGCATGGTTAACTGTTAATGAAATTGCAAAGAAAACACTAAACTCAAATGGTCTTGGTTCTTTTATTTGAAGAAACACTAAGAACAGCCTGTGCACTTGTGTCCTTCCCTTTGGGAAGCCAGGAGTTAAGGTGCGAGTGTACAGACTGTCCTCTGAGCACCATGCCAGCCTGGGGACAGGGTCTGTGCCAGCTCTGATGCTGCTCCTGCCGCTCAGCAACTCCTCCAGCCCATGAGCTGAAATGTCCCCATTCCTGCTGTCCCTTCTGCAGCACAAAACACTGCTTGTTTCCAGGGGCAGTGGAGACCAGAGATAGGTGTTCCTCATCGGAGTGCAGCGGGATCTCCAGACAGTGATAGTGCTGTGTGACGCTGGCAGGTAGTGCCTGTGAAAACGCCCATACCCTGGGGAGAAGGAGGGGATCCAGCCCCATTCTAGAGAGGGCAGCATGAGAGTGGAGGCTGAATTCAGTGAAAGTTCAATCTCTCTGTTCTCCCAGAGGGAAATTCACCCCATCAAGGCAGGAGACCTCCCTATTCACATGGGATGGCAGGGGAATGGAGCAGTAGCTGCTGCCCCGGCTGCCCAACAGCCCTCATGTCAGGCACCCTTCCCCTCTGTGTGCCCACTGAAAACTCAGCTCAGTGTCAGCAGCTTCTGCCCTACACCATACTAACTAAGGTAGATATCCAACTAAGTTTAGAAGCTCTCAAAACTTACACCAGGTTGCAACTGTTCCAGTTCCAGTTCTACATTGATTTATATTCATGTACTCCCAATATGCTACTGAGAGGCGGGCAGCCCAGATCCGCAGGGTTGGTTTCTCTCAACTCTTTCTGGCAAAACCTTCGATAACAGCGTGTGAGAGCTGGTCAGCCCAACGTCTCTAATGCATATGTGTTATGCTCCCTACAAACCGTGGGAGCTGGGGTTTTTGTGGTTCTATGCCATTTTCCATGTGTTTAAAGACAATTTCCATTTGGCAGCCAAGGTAGCCTTAGTTCTGGTTGTTGGCATTCACCGCATGTGTTCATCAGTTATGAGGATGTCAAGTTAATGAAAGCACTGAAGTGGATTACAGTTTTCCCTGATACATCAAGCTGTAAAGCTGCTCAAGAAAACACAGTTTAGTAACATCGAGTGTCAATTTTGCCCCAACTGCCTTTTGTGAGCAGGGGGTTTTGTTGCTTTTTTATTTTTATTTTTGACAAAAAAATAATTTTAATTGCCCAGCATTCTTATTGTCATGATGGGGTTGGGGCTTCTCCCATGGTGTTGAAAAAGAATGTTTTCTTACACATCTTGCCCCGTATCCGCTTTTTATGAAATTATATATGTAAGATTTCCTGCCATGAGGAAGAGCAGTGCCTTCTTACCAGTGAGCTTCCTCCAGGAAATAGCATTAAAGGTCCCCAGGCAACAGGTACTCAGGGAAGGAGAGGCATCAAATATGTCATCGATGCCTTCGTCACCTCCTTCTGCAGATCCAACCCTTCACAAAGGATAAACTCCAGCCAGAAATGCACTTGGGGCCAAATCCTGCTCTCAGACTCCCATGGCAACAGCATGAGAACATTTCAGACCTGTTGGGAAATGCTTTCTATTTGTTTCTCTCCAGCATCTTCCAGCACCTTATGTTGCTGTAGAGGAGCAGTTTTGAGATACAGTCCATGTATGTAGTGTTTTTCTTGGTAATTTTTTTCCTATCAGCTTGTATGTTTGACAAACACTCCTTTATGTGAACTCATTTACCTTTCCTTTGTGTATTCACATTTACTGCATCAGAAAAGTGTAATAGTAAGAGGAGGTCTTTGAATATCTGGCAGTGAAGTGCAGATCAGGGAGCATCCCTCAAAGATGCTATGCTGCCTTAAGTAAAGATGCAGGGAATGAAGCGTGAGTAGTAGGTAAATGGCCAGGCAATCTCAAAGAAAAAGGCTGGAACCCGCCTTTTCCTTTTTTTTCTTTTGTGGCTTTCTTTGTTTTGTGTTTAGTTGGGTGGCGTTTTTCTGTTTGTTGACTTGGTGTTGTTTGATTTTTTTAATGCGGGAGAACCACAGCCCTTGGGTTTGTGGAAGTGGAAACAGGAAAGCAGGGATGGAGAGGAGGAGGAAGGGCTGTTCCCTGTCAGGGAGGGAGGGAAAACAGGCAGAGACTACCTTTGATGTTGCCTGCAATTAGGCAGGGAATTTCTCCATTTTAAATGTGTTGCTCTGGCTCAATTGTCTTTACTTGCAAGACTTAGGTATTTATTTTCTTTTTTTTTTTCTTTCTTTTAGAGCAACTTGAAATCTTGTAATAAAGGCAAAAGGTAAATGCAACAAATCTTCAATGCCACCAGTGCTCGAGAGCCACAACTATCCCTCTCTGGGGGCAATGCAACACATCCCTAGTCCCCCATTCTCTTGCCCCATCCACCGGATCCCCTCTCCCACTCAGCAGGGGCTGGGCACACTGACAAGAAGTGAACGGTATAGGCAAAGGGTTAAAAATGAGCTATCATATCTTCAGTTGTTTACCAACTTCTCTTGAATCTCAAGGATCTTTGTGGCATCGGAGGCACAGGCGGAACAGAAATCCTTGCTTTAGGCGCAGCCTTGAGGGGTGAAACACAAGTGTTAAAAGCCCACACGGGGGTTCTGCCCACCTTTCCTACCTCTCCACCACCTCTCTTGCCACGTGAGAAAGGAGCTAACTGCTGTTTCCCTGACCCTCGCCTTGTCTACCCAAGGAAAGGAGCAGCACTTGTGCTGCCCTTTCCCACCTATTCTGCAGGAAGAGGGCTGGGAGCACTGATGTGATTTACATCACCCCTAGAAAGGTCTCAGCAGAACTCCGCTGCTGGCAAGGCATCGAACTGCGTATGAGAGTGAAGGAGAGGGATATGTTTGCGTTGAGCTCTCCACTTCATTTTACAGAGGACTGTCAGCAGCACCATCTTGTGCTGCTCCCCACCAACTTCCTTTCCTGACTCACAGCAGCATGCTCACTGCTGAACAAGACACAGAATGAAGACCCAAGTTCCTAACCCACGATAAAAAGAAGGTCACACCACACAGCATACCTTGGAAGACAGCTATTGCCATCCTCATATTTATTAAAGTGATGCTGGCAAAAAAATCTGGCTGTGGTCGCTTTATCTGCTGGTAACCTTCTGTACAGCCTGCAACAAAGAGACTAGGGGGGTGATGGAGCGATGTATTGTGTTCACCCTACCTAGTCTGTGCCTTTGAGAGCATGCAGGGTGAAATTGCTGTGCTGCACATAACTATTCACCTGGGGGCCTGACTAGAAATGGTAATGGATACCCGGGTGCTGGGCTATCCCATGGGTAGGTTTCAGCCAAAATGCTGTCAAAATAAGACAACTGCAAATTCATGGTCTCTAGTCTGGCTTCATGAGCACATTAGTGTTACTCCTTTCTTGATGCTGCACGTCTGCATGTAGGCATGACCCAGCAGGCTCCAATCCTGCCCCTTGTTGCTCCCAATGGGGCAGTAACAGCCCAGGCAGACCTGGGTAGGGGGTCCATCCATGAGGTGAGCCCTGCTACACTACCATGCAAATGAACAGGGTCACAGGAGGACCACTGCTGGAACCCACTCATGCCAAGTAGTTCCTGTACTGCTGATGGAGGCAACCCAGCTCCCCTTGAGGATGGCTTCTCACAGCAGCAATCTTTCCTCCCTGAGACAGGCTGCACCCGTGAGTAATGGTATGTGGATGTAGCAAGAAAAACCTTCTCTGCCAGTCAGGGCAGCAGCTGTATTGCACCGATCAGCAGCAATGACAGTGACAAAATCTGGTACTAAATTATTTGTATTGAACACGGAATCCATCATGGTAGCAGTTAGAGTCAGGCAGAAAATGTAACTGCAGCATCTCTACCCCTTGGCTTTACTATTACCACTGAGACCTGAAACCTGGAAAAAACTGTTTACCCCAGGACCTGAGTAGGTTTGTCTTTGGTCTCAGTACATAAGCTGCTGCTTATACACCTGTTGTTTCTTCACAGCTTCTAATCCCATTAGCCAGAGTAGAGTCATTTTGCTAAGATATGGTATCCCAACAAGCTTTGTGAAAATCTGTGGCTGGGTAAAGAAGAGAAACACAAATTGCAGCCAGATGTTGTGTGGCCTCAGTTGCCCAGTGGGTGTGCAGATGCTCACCACTGGCCAGGGGCACTATAGCTGGCCCCAAATCCCAGGAGCTTGTGGCTGACCTGGCACCAAGGGGGCTGGAGGATGCAAGAAGGAGCTGTGGTAACACAGCTCAGTGACACTGTTAGAGAGATGCAAGAGAGTTACCCCTGCAGACAGAAGCAAGACAGTCATAGCAAATCCTCCTTTACTAGGGATAACTGCCTTTCCAGGTTCTATGGTCATGGAAAGAAGTTGGAAACATTATGTCAGAGCACCTTAAAACTGCAAACTATTTGAAAATAAGTAAGTGCCTTACATGTGATTTTTAAAAATCCCAATATTCTAAAGCCAACTTAATTATTCTGGGCACACAAACTTTAATTTCTGGGTACTTTACACCAAGCCATGCTTTTACAGGAATGTCAGCTCTTGTGACAGCTTTCAGGTACCTCCCTCAGACAGCAACTGAAACATTGCACACTGGAAGTTCCTCTTCTTCTTCATCAGCCCAGCCTGGAGTGGCTGGCTTGGCCACAGACATCTGAGGATATCTAAAGCCAGTCTAAATCCCTCCTCTCAGTTCTTTCCAAAGCCTGTCAGGTATAAACATCTGTTTGGACACAGCCTACTGGCCACATTGCAGCAGTGTTCCCTTGGTTTATCTGAGTCCTATGCTGGATCAGGTTTCCAAGGGATAGTGCCCTTAAAGTTCAGGGTAGCAGTGACAATTTGCAGGACTGTAATTTCTGGGCTCAAAGATACGTTCTGGCTCCACTGGAGGTGTTGGATCCCAGAAGTGAAATCTCTGGGGGACCACAGGCATTTAGAGCTTCATCACTGTATGCCAAGACTGTTCTTTGCCTGGCTTTATTACTCGAGTCTTCAAGTACTCCAGTGAATGCACACCAAAGAGGGAAGTGCCAGCATGGGACCCTGCTTTACACCAAACTCTCTGCCTTACTCTTTGTACAGCTCATAAGGCAAGAAACCCTTGCCTCTGATCAAATTGGAATACATTTCAAATGCCATGTATGTCTATCTATTGTTCCCACAAGGCACAATTTTCATAGCACTGCCATAAGCTATTGAGGGTCTTTTTACCTCCCTGTAATCATTCCTGACACATTTTTCAACAACAGAAAGACTATGAAGATAGATAGGAGTGGGTGGTATTCCTGGTTTTATGCTGAACAGAAGAAGGAGTTTGTTTATTCTAGATTTCCAGTCTCAAGTGGCACCGGTTGTTTTATTGTATTGTTTTTTTTCTGACAAGTTATTTTAATAAACAGAGCTGCTGTTACTGCTGTTTAGGGTGGCACTTGCTACATCCTCAGCTTACAGCCTCCTTAGGCTCCTTTCATGTCCCTCGTGGTTGTTTTTCAGTTCCTTCTTCCTTTTGAGATACCTCTGGGTCCTTGTTTCATTATGTTGAGTCACGCATAAGACAGACCGATGTGCTTGTGGTGCAGTGATGAGGCTGGTACTGAGCCTGCACTGTCTGTAGTAGTTTATTATTGCTGCCAGTGAAAAAGAAATCTAAACCTGGCAGCCCAGCCTGCTGTGAATCAATATTTTACAGGTAGTGTACTTTGAAGAGATGACACAGAGACAGACTTGAAGGAGGAGAGGCGAGGGGGAGGGGAGGAAAGCAAGGAAGAGAAGAATTTACCTTGACATCCGTTGACATACTTTTCCACCAAAAGTGAGGGAAAACAAGCACCAGGCACTGGTGCTGAGGCTCTCTCATATAACAGGACTCTGCAGCCTTCACAGGAGCAGTTACTCCCTGCTTGTCTTCCCTGCTATTGCTCTGCTGCAAATTGTATAAAACCCAGCAACAGTCAACTTAGCAGAGACAGAAGCTGCACAGAGCCAGAGAACAGAGAGGTACTCACTTGGGGGGATCCACAGAGCCACAGCCTCTGTGCAGCAAAGGACCTGGGAGGGAGGGGACCTCCAGTGATTCACCAGCCTTTCCTTACTTCTGTGTTAAGGCTCTCAGCAAAGTTTGATTTTTTTTTCCTCATTTTTAGACTCATCTGGTTAAGCAATTTTTAATTCTTTCTCACTGTACAATGAAGGATCTTTCTAAGGTACCATATGGTAATAAAGCCTTTCATTACTTTGTGCTGGCCACCCATTTTCTACCTGGTGAAAATCAAGATATCAGTTACAATCTGCTAAGGCCTAAATGGCCCGACTCCAGATTATCTGAGAAATGATCTCTCCCTACCCACCTCATTTTTATGTCTGCTGTTAAATAGGACACTTTGGATGTTTAACTCAAAGGTAAAGCTGGCAGAAGCCAGACTCAGGCAGCCCCTCAAACTCTGCAATTCTCTGCTGCTGGATAAAAGCTTGAATTTTTCTTTAAAGGACATCACAATGGCTTCTCTTGTTTGCCCTACACTGTTGTAACATGCAAAAGGCTTAAATATCCTCTTGGCTAGTACGGGGCACCTAGAATTCAGCAGTCTGACCAGCTGTGGGCTTCATCCTCCAGGGTCTGCTCATCCACTGTTGAAGGGTTGCAAAATCCCAAGGGGGGACCCCAGAGTGGAAGCCTTATCAAAAATATGCAACGTATAACGCCACAGTGACAGATGCATCTCATAAGCACATATAAAGATGTCAGTTTTGCATTGAAATGAACATAGCGGTTAAAATTACAAAATAGACTGTATTTTACAGGATTTGGATCAACATGTGAATGGAAGGAGGAGTGAAAAGTCTACACCTTGATATTCATTAGTGCAGGGCCAATAAATTATGAAATTTTGACTACCACACCAACAGTTACAATGTTTTATGTTGAAATCTGAATAAAGTAAAGCTTTCTAGAAGAAGCTAGAATCATATTTCTCCACCTGTGCAGAATGATGTCCCAAATGAGAAACATAGCTGTGAGATTTACTGCAGCAAGAAATCCCTAGAGACAGAGGCATAACTTTACAAAGATTAAGAAGTTTATCCACAGTTTTACAAGAAGAGATAGGGCTAAATCTTGAGTTCACACTTTCCCACAGTAGTTTAGAAATTCTACATTCTTACTTTGAGACAATAGGTATTAAAATTAGAAAGATAATGGTCAATTAAATACCAGCTAATCTGGTTTTTAAAGTTGGTTATTATTCTTATAAAGAGAAGCCAGTAAGATTAAGTCAGACCAAGGGATCTGCAGCAAAAGGAGGAGGTACCATGACCTCTTTCTGGATTTCAAGGATAATTTGCAGCTTGCAAGAGATCCCAATTTTGGACAGCTGCTTGTGTCCACCTTACAAGCCACCTGAAAAGTACCTGTGTTTCAGAGAATCCGTCAGAAAGAAAAATCAGGTCCCTAGTTCTAACACCCTCATCATAAAAATGTGTATAACATAATGCCAAATGGTTCAAAGACACACTGTGATGATAATTATTAGCAGTAGCACATGAACCCTACAAAGCAATTTTGGTCAGGTATAAAAGGATTATTTGATCTGATCATAGAGAGTTACAAACCAAATTACTTCTGATACAAGAGATGTTATTAGTGATCTCCATGCCCCTCCCGACTCATCTAAAAATTATTTTACAAATTTGAATAATGGAAAGTGAAATAATATAGATTTTCACTCCGCTTTCCCAACTGTATAGATGAAAAGACCCTTAATCCACATGTGTGCACCTAGAATAATGACTGATCCAGGCTTACTTTTAAGTCCACATTCCCTGATGAGGTTGATAATGAGCTAACATGAATTAAAGTAAATAAGACTCATGAGACCTATAACCTGGAACCTCTGTGTCTTGGAATTGAGGTCTTGATGGTTGCTTAACTTACAACACCATATCATTTTAAATGCCGAATTACAAGCAATTTGAGGGAATGCTATGCTGTGCCCATGACATAACAGGTGTGAAGTCTTACAGGCAAAAATTAATACATTCCTGCGGCAGGTTAGTTTGGTTCAATTCTTCGAACAATATGAACACACTTTCCATATGAAATGCGTGAGTGGCATTATAAAGCCTTCGGGACTGCTGTGGCAGTAACCTTTGTGCCCCCAGACAAGTGTGCTGTCCCACGTGCACCAAGCACCTGCTGATGGAGTCTCCCTGCTCCCACCCTCCAGCCCCCCTTGGCCCCGCAAATGGCCAGGCAGAGGACAAGGCCTTGGACACCTGATGCTGGAAAACAAACTGAGTTCACCAGTGTGTCAGCAACCCACAAGAGAAGCAGAGGCAGCTTCCTTTCAGTCCTTCGGGGTTGTCATTAATAACAGATGGAATAAATCCAGGGCTGATGTGGTGCTGCTCACCAGCAGATCCCAGGGTGCTGCACAGTAGCACTGGCCCCAGGGTGCAGGCAGGGAGGTTCCTGCCTGCTGTGCCCAGGCTTGCCCAGGGAGCTGGTGGTGAGACTGACAAGAGCATTTGGGCTCCTGAACACGGTCCATTTTTTGGTACAGTGCCCTCTCCTTATGCCCCCAGCTGATAGAATAAAAATTTTAATGGAAAGAGAACTATTTAAAGGGCTGGAAAAAAAGAGGACAGCAAATTAGGGAAATAAAGTTTATATCTGTAAACCTAGTTCTTATGCTACGCAGACTTTACACAGGCTGGCTTTATACCATGTGGATGAACACAGCCTGTTGCACAGTTACCTTTGTCCATGGCTCAGACGTAGTCAAAGCATTTTCCTTCATGCCAAAACTTTTCAGAGATGGAGCTCTCAAATCAACTTTCCCACCCTGTTTGATGCACAAACCATCATCCATTCTATTTTTTAATCTTTTAATAGCACGAGAACATCTCGCATAACAGCATCCTCTATGCTTTCCTCTGCCCTCCTATGGTCTCCCTATTTATAGGCTTCTAGTTCCCATCTCAGTAAACCTTGCAAACTTCTGGCTACTCATAACACACAGCAGCTATTTTCTATCCCAAAAAACTCTTGGGTTTTGTAACTGAAGCCCACTCCTTACAAGTGCTCTTAGCTGACCATTAATCAGTTGTGTTTCCATTACAGTTATTTGTTTACCTAGTGTGAAAACCTAGTATCTCAGTGCAATTACTGGGCATACACTGGATATTTAATATGTCCTGTTCATAAATTATTGAGGAGAAAGTCTTTCCCTTCAGCCTGTCCTCCCTGAATACTGGCTGCTTGTAGAGGTTACCGCTGAAACTTTGGCAGTTTTATAATTAAATCTCAATTGTGGGACTCAAAAGTTATATACTGAACTATGAAAAACACATTAAAAGTTTAGTTTGCAAGATAGTAAGAGAAATCTATTCCTCAGCAAAAGTTTCCACTTTTTGTTAATATTATACTAGTTTTCCTTATGTTTTCATCATTGTAATCAAATTCCAGTTTGCGGGTATTTTGGGTGCAATCTTTTGGGCCCCAAGAGTTGAAACTGCTGTATTTTTTAATATCAGGACAGAAAAAAAGTCTAGGAAGCTTTTAATTTCCCTCTTTATCTGTATTTTCACAAACTCCCTTCCTCAGTTACCTTGACTGCTGCTTCCCTATGTGAGCAGAGGTGGACCTCGGAGCCCTCACGAAGATTTCCAGGTCTCAATAGCCTGTCCAGTGCCAGCAGGACAGGCAAGGGGCAGAGCACATGCTGCACCCCTCTGGAAGCAGCCACCCATAAGCAGCCCTTCACCATGCATTGACTTCCCACATGACAAGACAATAATCCCATCTTTTTAAATACTTCAAGCCAAGAGTCATGATCATCAAGAGTAACCTCACTGAAATACCCTATGTTAAGGAAAGAGGGAGAGGATAAGTCCCTAAGCCTATAATCACAATCTACTTTAAATGTTCTTACATAGTATTCCCTCACTAAAACCAATGACAGCTTTGGTGCAAAGAGGAAATTAGATGTACCAGAAAGCTCTAAAACCATGCTACCTCTCGCCTCACATGTCTATGTGAAACAAGAGGAAAAGGTGTTCCCCTTTAGTCATGCTCACCTGGGCTTGCTTGTTGAAGGGCATTTTTGGCTCTTGCTTTACACAGTCCTTGTAGATTTTAGGAAAAATTTTGTTCACATATGATTTCCCCTTTAAAATCAAAGCAAATTTACTGGTAACAGAAAACTTGTATCTTCATGTATAACATTGTTATGTTACGTGACTTAGCTTTCACACTGAGAAAAACAACTATTTAAAAACAAGAGCTTAAATAATTGCATTTCACAAGGGTAACATTATATTACAGTGAGCTCTGAAGCTCACATCACTGTTATACTTAACTCTACCCTTCACGGTAGTTGTAAACACATCAACGTATCTGCTCAGCTGTAAGACGCTGAATAGAAAGAGTGCTTTGGAATTTGAAAGGAATCAATTTTTAAATAGCTAGGACAATTTATGACTCTTTCCTTGCCTCCAGGATGAGGAGATACATAAGCTGTTCTTGTTCTTATGCCTGTATTCTCCAAATGTGAACAGGCAGTTTCTTTTCAATAGACTGATGACCGCTCTCTAGGTTGGAATCTTTCGGACACAAGATAGGAAATACATCTGCAGTGCTGCTGTCAAATGCAGTAAAGGCAGATGTCAGAATGACACTTTTCCTGCTTTAAAGCCAACGACCAGTTGCAAGGCTTACAAATATTGCAAAAGAGCAATTTACCCAATTCCTGCTTACAAACCCAACAAACTCAACAAAAAAACCCATGTCCAGGCACTTTGCCAATGCATCTGAACAAGAGTCCCAGCTACAGTGAAGCACTGTGATATAACAGTAGCACAGTCATTATGGACCAAGCAACAGCTATTTTTCAACCCCTCTGTAATCATCAGACTTCCATCAGACAAAAATTGAAAATCTGATACCTAGAGATGCAGAAGGAAATCTGTCCCTTCCCCCACATGAGAGGTTTTCCCTGAATTTTTCTTCAGGAACAAGACTGGGTGCATGGATGAGTGTTACTTTATATATTCCTTATGCTGTATTTATTGTGTTTATAGCAGCCAGGGTAGTAGACAGCCAATGAATTAACATAACAGTTTACAAAGCTTGTGTGAAATATGATTTTATATACAAAAATCTATCTGAGATCAAAGATACAGCATCAAGCCCTATGAGGCTGCTGGTTGGAAACTCAGTTGATAAAGGGCATAAGAAACAGCTAGCAATACTGCATTTAAAGAGAAACTCAGCCTCCAAGTGAGCCAAGCAGGTATAAACTCCCTTGCTGAGAACTGCAGATCTAATCTAATCTGCCCACCCATTTACAGGATGCTACACTTGCAGCATTTAAGCACCTTACAAAGATAATCACAGACATAAAATAGGCACATGTGTGTGGTCTTCTAATCCACACAGCCTCCATTTCCTTTCATTCCAGCATCCAAATATCTGCAATAATATACATATGCCATCAGGACACAAGGCAATATGCAGGCATGTTGGAAAAGAGGCTGTTTGGGTGATTTTTGCTATGATGAAAGTGAGAAATATCTATATTAATTTTGTATTTATGTCTGCTTCTGCCCTGCAGTTTGCTACCTGGTTTCAAAGTGTTGGCTGCTATCAGAGTTGCCACATGCTGCAGGAAAACCTTCGATGACTTTAGAGAGCTCAGCATCTGATACTCACCCAAAACCCCCATATTAAGTTTGGTCCTGACCAAACTGGGCACAACCACCCTTATCTTAAGGCAGGGTTGGGTCCCTTCATTTGGACAACCTCGGAAAGGTGACTGAGCAGGGAGAGACATAGTGTTGGTAAAAGTAATCCCAGCTCCCAGAAATGGACCAATCAGTCCAAATCAGGCTAGCGCGCATCGCAAGGGAGATGGCAGACTGCGAGCCAGGCACAGGCAATACAGGCTGTTTCCTTTGACACTGGCTGCTACATATGAAATAAATAATGCTATGGTGTGATGATGTTGATTTGAATCACTACTACTCATTCTGGGCACTCTGCTGTGGGGAGCGAACACAGTAGACCTCACAAAGCAGCACATTTACAAAAAGGAGTGGGAGCCATCCAGCAAGAGGGAGCCGTGTCAGGGGTCCCTGGTCTGCAGGGGTGGCTGCATGCTGCTGCAGAGAGCAGGGGTAAATAGAGGATCAGGGCACAACTCACCCTCCAGTGGTGTTCCCCTGTTTGTCACTCATTCATTTCCTGCACCTCCTCACCCTAGCATCAGCACAAGACAGTCCATTTTCATCTCTGACGTCTTTTAAAAGCAGATTGCAACTCTTCGGCACTAGAAAGATGTACAACTGCATCTTTGCGGGATGCAAAGTCGAAGAAAACACGTGCTGTATCTCCAGTACAGAGTATTCTGATCTGCAAGTCACAAATCCCTAGCAAAAAAGAAATCAATTCCCGCAAAGGAATATTGGAGGAAAGCAATCGGCCGGTGCTCAGCTGGTTATCCTGCTTCACCTGCCAACATGCTTCACAAACAAAACCAAAAGATGTAGGCTGTCAGGAGTCAAATAATTTTCCTATTAAATTTAAAGATAAAAACTACTGCAGTGCATTCACCCTGACCACACAAACTTCCCACAAGGAACCAAAACTTAGGTTTCCTCACAATTTAGAACCCAGAAGTTAACACTTTACTACTCAATCTGTGCTCAGGCCCCTCAGGTTTATTTTGCCTGTTGATCCCCTGCAGCACTGCCTGCTTCTCAGAACATCCTTTTCTCCCTAGGATGCCTCATAGTTCATAGGGGATTTCAGAGAAACCAGCAACACCAGCCTGTAGTAAAACAATTTAAAAAGAACACTAAAATCGCTTGTACCAAAGCAAGTACATAAGATACAGGTAAGATACATGGCTATGGTACCCCAGATATCAGTTTTCCATAGCTCTGTTTGTTCCTCATTAGTAAACATTTTCTTTAAATTATCTTGGATACTCATTAAATATTATCAGCTACTTAGAACCAAAGGATAATTATGAGTTTAATGAAGCGTGCACCAGCTTGCTGAAGTCTAACGTTTGTTTCTCTGCTGGGACTCCATTTTACTTTGCACTTATCCTTCAGCAAAGCTCCTCTACAAAGTCACTTTGGCAATAAGAAGTATTTAATTAGATTAATGAATTTTTATCACCTCTCCTAGGGATTAGGCTTGTTAAATCCTGGCGACTAAAGAACAACAGATTTTTTATTACTAAATGTTTAGGGATGCATTGGTTGTATTGCTGTGGCAGTCCTCGTAAGTCAGCCTGCTTTGGGCAGTTCTACCTTGTACATCCCTCGGTAGGCGAGGGATATTTGGCAGTGACAACCTGTGCCTTCAGTTAAATCACAGAAATCAAAATGCAAATTAGGGTGTGCAGACTCCAGACAGGCTTTCCAGCAGCTGACTTTATTTCAAAGTTTTCTAACTATCTCTGTGGGTGGGAGGATTAATGAAGCCACTCATCACAGGGTCCTCTCAAAAAAAAAAACCAAAAAAAAAAACAAAACCAAAAGCAAACAAGGAGAGCTGACAATCTGTTTTTAGCTTTCCTCATGAGCTAGATAACACAACTACTGCCTGAGCTCTTTTGGTTGCTTCTTGCCACAATCCTCCTTACGGTTCGAGAAACTGGTTTTAGACACTGCACTGAGACACAAAAGGAGCATGACCCCTCCATTCCAAGGAGTTTCTTGGTAAAGAATTCATTGTGTCATGTCACACAGGATGACATAAAGCACATTTCTTACATGACACCCCTCAACGACGAGCCAGTGGGCTCCTGAAATGCAGTCTGGAAAAAAAAAATTGGATCCCCCCTCACCACGGTTGCACTTTTATAAAGATATGCTGAAGCAACCACACAACATAAGTAGCCAAACTCTTAGATCTGGATAGCTGAGTCTCCCTCAACACTGTTGAATATTTGAAGACAGTTATGAGACTTTGCAGTGAGTGTCTCTAGTCACAAACACAATGTGGGGAAAATTTGTGTGATTCACGTGACTCCAGCCTTCTGCCAGCTGAACAGAAGTGATGGCTGTCACAATTGCTCAAGTAAGACATCTACAAAGAAGGTCATTTGCAAGACAGCACAAATTTTAAATCGTGGCAAATGGGCCAAGAGACATAAACCATAAAGCTAAGGTAATTTCTTTTCCTAACCTCCACCTTAATGACCTGTCAAACTTGAAGGACAGTCTTCTTATTAGTGTTGGGACAGAATGGCTGAAGTCCTGCCTGTCACAGCAGGGATCAGTATATGGCTATTATCTTTCTGGATTCCTCCTTAAACAGGAAACATTAGTATCATGTTTCTTCACTCAGCACAGCCTGAAATCCACCTGCAAAAGCTTTGCATCCAGTGTCTAGGTTCCCCTACTAAACTGGGCTCTGCAGACACTGATGGCAGCCTTGCTGGCTTCCCTCTTCATGAGCAGGCAATGCCGCCTCCCACACAAGCAGCTTCAGAGAGTTTGCACAAAGGAGAGAAACTAGTGGCAGCAAAAGAGACAGCAATAACATCAATTTTGAAAGGCAAAGCAATAGAGAAGGGAGAACATTATGTTGATGCAAACAAATGACTTTTTAAAAAAGTTGTGTCTGCGTGACTGCACCTTTGCAAGTGGCCAAGCCTACAGGGCTGTGCAGGATTTTGTGTGCACACTCACGTGACATCGTACAGCCCCAGCTGAAGGCGTCAGAACAGCACAGGGTCACCAGGGCTCCGCATACATTCGGTAGGCTCAGGCACCTCCCAGGTGACTGCATGCAACCAGGCAGCTGTTGGCCCTCCCATCCACAGAAGGGCTGCATCCAGCCTCACCTGATAACGTATGCACACTTCTGTGCCCATCTGTCTTCAATAATCTGTCCCACAGGACCAGGAAGAAGAGGGAATAATTAAGCTGTTCCGTTAAGGAAAGGGGATGTTTTTGACTAGAGAAAGTAACTTATCTGTTTAGCTCACCTCATAGACCAAGTGAAACGTGCACTTGTTGACCACTGATGCTGCAAGTATGTAGTGATTTGAACTTGTTAATGAAGATAACTCTCTGTTCTGGGAGCACTAGAAGAGGACAGAAGGTTAGAGGGTAGCACTGAAGTTTATCTGTATTCTGCAGAGTGTATCTGAGTAATAAAAGTCACCTTCCTAAGAAACCTTTGCCCAAGAGTGAACTCAATTCCTCACAGCATGTTTAAAAGAGTCCTGTAAGACACCTGCATGAATAATACCAAGTAGGGCATGCTCACTGAACTTCCTGGGATGCTGGATTCAAAGAGGGAAGAAAAGATGGTGAGAAGCAGAAAGAATAGGAGGAAAGCGAAAGGGAGGGGGAGAAAAGCAGGATATGAATGAAAAACTGAAGCTGTAAACAAAGCTTACTGATGATTTACCAAGGGGACAATGGAAAAGACAAAACTAGGATTTGAGAAATTAGTGGCATTATCTCATATATTTGTTATTGAAAATAAAATGGGACTCTTTCTCTGAAAAATCTGTCTGGAAATATATTGAGAGAAGCATCTTTCAATTACCAGCACATTAAACTCCAGACTCCATGGGGTCACAGCAAACAGAGAGGGGGGAATGATGCTGAGGGGAAATGAGTGATTAGGACTCCATCCACATCCCAGCTGCGACAGGATGTGTTTTCACAACACATCAACTGTTTAAATCATTATATCTTCTTATTGTCTGACAGAGCAAATTAAATATGCAATCTGCTTTCATGAGGCTTCCTGGTTCAAACCCTGCAACTTTCCTTTTTTCTACAAATCCGCTTTTTAAGTTAATTAGAGCTCAGCTTACAAATCCCATAGCAGTGATCCATGGGTGATACTGGGTGAAAACCTACTAACTTGTGGAGTAAAAGGCTTTTTATAACTGTCTCTGCTCAGGAGGCTGAGGGCACAGAGCAGACCATGGCTGCCGGCAGGTTCTGGGGCTTTGCTGTGACCCAGCAGTTCGGTTGTGCTCATAGGCAAGTGAGAACACATGCTTGATGACCGCAGGACTGCCTTCCCTGCACTGCCCATCTCAGGAGAGGATGAGCTCTGCGGAGGTGGATGAAGCAGGGCAGGGATATGGCAAGGGGGCTGAAAATCACACAAGGGGTTAAGAGTGAAAAGGGGTAAAAAGGGAATAAAGTCTTTGGCAGACTGGGACACTGGCCAGCCAACACTGCCAAGGCTCTGGCAGAAACCAAGAAGCATTCAAACACCAAAAAATGCCTAGGAGAAGCAAAGGCAGGAGGACTCACAGGCATGCTAGCACAGACTTTGAACACAGGGTGCAGTTCACAAAATTTAAACATGTCAGAAGTCAGCACATTTTTCTAGGGAAGTGGCAGTGAGGGACACAACTCTCCTTGAAGGCAATGGGCAGAGAGGTGTACAGCACTGAGAGCATCCAACAGGCCCACGCTACCCTTTATAGCTGGAGAATCAATTCTGACCTGGAGGTAGTCTTGATTTCCCAGTGCAACACTGGAGAGCAAAGGTTGGTGTCTGGAGCCATTGGTTTATGTGGAAAATGAGAGGCCAGGAATTCACACCTGGGGCAAGCAAAAGACCCAGTGCCATGTGACCTGGCTTCTTCCCCAAGGCCTTTTGACCCACCAGAGCATTCTGCTGTAGCTACTGGGAGATGAACAGGACAAAACATAATTAATTGAGCCACAGCACACTGTGATACTGCATACATATGTATTATGCACACACACACATATATATATATATGAATGAGCTAGATCATTTGACATACGGGGGAGGACCACAATTTTATCGTGTTTATAAAGTGATTAGCATAAGGGGTGCTGCAGTTTTTGCTACACATCCATATTCCATCTTAGATATTGAAGTTTAAACAATAATAATTAATGCATGATAACATAACATTCTTTTAGTGAGGGTGCTTGAATCAGGTGACATTTGTTTACAATTAATTCAAGACCAGTTTGGCACAGAGTATTCGAAGTGTCCAGCAATATTTTCCGTTCCTATTAGCATAAATGTGACAATCTTCAGGCCAAAGAAAGTGTCCTCACCACTACTACAGGAGACCTAAAAATGGCATGTAGTTGCCACTTTAACTCCACTGCCATGATTGTACAAGGATATTTAGTTTTCCCTAGCAGACTGTAGTTTTCAGAATAATTGCTTTACAAGAACTAAATGGAATTCACTAAGCATGCTACATGGCAGCACTGCTGAGCGTGTATGTTGGCTAAAACTATGTAATTGGTGTGTGAGGCAGATGAGTAGATCACACAATGATTCTGCTTTGCACCTTAAAGCAGGATCCACTGTGTTATGCTGCATAACATGTTTCACTCCAGAGCGTGGCAGGAGGTACAAGAGACTACACTGTGCAGACCTTACTACTTTCAAAAAGCTTTTGTAAAATATGTGCAGCTTAATTCGATATTGCCAGCCTCTGGTACTGACAGGAACTGAAACAGTTCCTGCCCTATAAATCTCTCCATTTATCTGCAAGTGCAGAGATAGAGAGGCATGATGGATACATCTTAATACTATCTTTGTTGTTGCATATAGGTTTTAATTTAATTTTACATTATATGGCATTTACTTTATCTTCTCCGATTAAACTTAATTCTTCAAGGAACACAAGGAAGGTGACTGAAGGTGATACCAGCAGTCTCCTGTGGTCTGGTTCTGCATAGGCAACCCCTTCTAGCCAGCCATGACTGGAGCCACTAGAGAATGTGATTAGAGGGAGAGCAGCATCTTCGATGCTGGGCATTGGAAGAGATTTAAAAACTAAGAGAAAGTGAAGGTAAAACTATAATCTAATTTTGAAAAATGAGGATTAAAGGTTCCATTACTCATGCTGTTTCCACTGTACATATGGAGGTAACAATATGTGATTTTGCTGGATAAAAATATTGGCCCCATGCAGCTAGAGTGGTGCAAGTAAATCCCTACTGTGTTTGTAATGAGGGAAGGTTAGGATCATGCAGATGTGTGACTGTAAGCCGGTTTAGTATTCGAGCAGACATAATAGGAAGAGATTGTTCCTTGACTTACTGGCAAGTCTGGATATTCTCCACCATGTTGCGACAACAACAACAAAACCACCAGGAGACCGCCATGGCTCCGCACCACATCTCCCCGCTTATCACCCTCTAATGCACAAATTGAGTGTCAGCGGGGGGGCTCCCCACCTGGGGTGCCCCAGGCTTTCTTTCCCGTGAGACTGCTTTAATTTCATATATTTGGTACGCATCTATTTTTACAGGGCTAGCACAATGTCTAGAAGCATGGGGGGAAATACTGTTGCTGATAATTTCTCAGTAGTCTGAGAGTTCTGCCAGAGTACTCCAGGGACACCCCAGGGGCAAGGCTGCCTGCCCAGATGAGATTACAGCTTAAACTGAGAATAACACCACCAGGGACTGGTGTGTGAAGGTGAGGGAAAAGAAGGACTTCCTTGATAGACAAGGAGGTCACTTCACACATTTATCCAATGTCCACATAGGTTAGTGCAAAAGGAGTAGATGAAGGTAGCAGGAGTGAGCTATCACAATCAGGGATGCTTTGGAGAAATGGCAGGAAAAGCTGCTGATGCACAGGGATATCACTTCTCTGCACCACTGCAGAGGGATTGCAATTTTGGCTAATGTAAGCCATAGAGAGGTGTGAAAGGAATTAGAGATGGATCAGCACCTGCAAGAGGTTCAGAAGAGAAGGAAGCTGGTAAGAAAAGAGAGCAGAGTGGGTGGTCAGGAAGGGGAAGCAGAAAGCAAGAATCATGGATAAATTGACGAGGAAAAAGAGTGTCTTTGCTATGAGGCTGTGTGTACTGAGGAGAGATGGCAGAGCCTTACTATGAGCTCTGTGGAAGGTGAGGAGCTACGTGCTGGTGCGCGGGGCTGGGGGCATTCGCAAAGGCAAAAGGAATTTTATATCACTCTAATCTACAGCACATTCATTGTTGTCTGGGAATATATATGTCAGCTGGGGACATACCTGTGGAGGTTACTGAAATTAATTGTATTTTTACATCTCCCTTGCTTTCCCACTCATCTCTCACAGATGCGCACACACAAATTTCCATACGTAAAAATGTAACACCAAAGTTTCATTATGAATAGCAGCATCACTTGTCTCAAACCATCACAGTCCCATATGAACATTTTTCTATTTCATACCCCTCAATTCCCTGGGAAGATAGAGAAGTTGTAATCTCCCAGGGAAAAAAACAACAAAAAACAATAACAAAAAAACCCCCTGATTCTCCAGGAAGGTTTCTGAATTTGTCTATATATTGGATCACCAAGAATTTCCTGAGACATCTTATGTGGCTCAGTAGATCTGGATGACTGAGGTTAAAATTTGTTTCTTCACCATTTCTTTACTGCTGTTAAATTTTTCTCACCTTTACATTGCAGTAGATTCATCATGCCTGGGAGATAACTAAGCAGGGGTACGTTCACTGAGGCTGACCTGAAAAACAGAAAAAGGCTGATGAGAAGAAGGTAAGTCAGAAGATCCAGTGACCAACACATGTGTAGGTCCCAGATGCTGGTGTGAATTGGATTCAAAGTAGTATTTTTATTGCTCTATAATAAGCAAGTCATGGGGGGCGGGGGATGCACCGATAATGTATCTCTAACCCAACAAAATATATATGAAACAAGGAGACGTATTTCTGTGAATGTGCCTGTTCTTTATTAAACACATTAGTATATTGAATTCTGTATTAAAAGACATAATACTTGTTCCCCAGAGTTTATAATTTAAGTCGTAATTATATTACAGTATCAGAAGGGGTATCAAAATCAACTCATGCCATGATTAACTGTGTCAACCTATTAACCTGCAATGCTGCTGCCACGCTGGCTTTTCCTGCAGGTGAAGGGAAAGTATCAAGAGAAACCCGAGTCTCAGTGCTCTCACAGGAGTTTTGCTCTCACACTGGCAGAGGTAGGATTTCATTTGGAAGCTGTTGCAATGTTCCTACTTAGCTCATTCATGTTCTGCACATCTGCTTCATCTTCCACTCCAGAAAGGCATTTTTCCCATTTTCTTGTAACAGTAGCCAGCACAAATAAGATTTTATCCAAAACACAAATGCTTCTATGTTGAAATAAATGACCATACAGTATTAAGCTGAAGGATTATGTCAGTGTGACAATATAACTGTCATGGGTCAAGAGAACACTTTTCTTTCCTGGTCTGCCAACCAGGAACCTAGCATGTGCACTTGTTCTCCATCACCCTCCTCAGCCTCCTGGTCCCTGTGGGCAGAGACCTTGGTGAGTTGGCTGGCAAGGGGACACACTGCAACCCAAGACTCCTGGGTTTGCCACAGGGCACTCCAGGATCTACATCCAGGTAGGGTGCAAGGGACTTGAATGACAGTACCCACTTTTACAGTACCATCCTTCATATACCAGGGTATTCTGGAGGGTTTCCTCCCTTGGAGTGGACCCATAAATTGTCACTAATTAAAGTGGTGGATGTTAATGGTTGTTAAAGAATGCCAATGTTACCAATATTATGGATATTGAAAAATGCCAACTATGCTAATATGATGAGTATTAAAAAGTCAGGAATATTTTACAGAAAAAGGAATTTTGGCTCCCCTTTTTTTAACCTCTTTTGAGTCTTTAAGATTCCTACTTTCCATTTTTCCTGAAAGGTGTGAGATCTGAAAACCCTTTCTTTTGGACTGTTTTCTTTTATGTTTCCTTTTTAAATTAATAAAAGCTGAAACTTCTGCCTTAGTATAGCACAAACATTCAGATCTGAAGAAGAAATCTACATATTTTAACACATGATGGACGATATTAAATGATCAACACCAATTTAAAGTTGTGTTTAATAATAAATACATAGTTTGCATTTCAAGAAATTCATTGGAGTAGTCTAAACTGACAGCTTCCTTCCATTTACTAACCAGGTAAATGCTGCTTTTAAAGTAGTCATATTATTTCTCACTATCCATGTAAACTGTTTACAGATAGTTCTTGTAAATTTCTAAGATTGTGTTTTCCTCTGCTTTGCCACTGACAAATGAACTAGCACAGATTATTTTACACTGTTTAAGTGGTACTTACAGCATGCACACAGAGCACATCATCCATGGTGCTTTTTCTCAGTGCTGATCACTGTATTTTCCCTTTAGCAGACAGGGATTTTACTGCCCCTCCTTCAAGAGAAAGCCTGTGGACACATCTCAAGGCTTATTACTCAATGGAGATGTCACAGAGGGGTATTTTTATAAATGACCCTGGCAGAGTTAAATTCAAGAAATCAGTGCTAAAGGGTATGTGGCCACATGAAATATTTCCACATCTTTTCCCATATTGAAGGATTTGACTTTTGACATATTAGATTACTTTTATGTGGTCATGTGAAATGATGAGGGGCTATTACTTCTGGATCCAAACTTAGCCTAGGTGTCCTTCAATAATCATTGCAAAATTAGCCAGCAATTTTAGTACCCTCTTCATTGTCATAAAATATTTAACATAATGGTTTAACTTTCACCAGATGAGAGAGTGATGAAGGAATGACCAAGATTGTCCTGTGCTGTGAGTCCTCTTAACAGGGAGAAGACTAAGCAGGTAGCAACTGACCCTTGTGACAAAGAAAAGCAAGCCAACATGTAGGAGATGGGTACCACAGCCACCAGATCTATCCCGTTCCTATTGTTCTTCCTGGATCTGCAATCTAGGGACAAACTGTGGTCACTGCCTGCCCGCACTGTGTGGCCTTTCATCCTGGTCTGGTTCTACCCTTGTGGAGCAATGTGCAGGCTATATTGATGTGGACAAATTCAGAATTTCACTGATAGCTTACTGCCTGTTCTAACAAAAGATATCCATCTCCCAGCCTATCAGCATGGCAAGGAGTGTGAACAATAAATTCAGAAAATGTTACATTTTGAACAACCATTTTCATCCAGTTCTCAAATGAAAAGCTCTAACATTTTCTAAAGACTGATTTTTTATTAATTAATACCTAATGTGCTGGGACAATGCAGTTCTAGAGTCACACATGTTTACTGCATACACTGTGAAACGTGAAGATTTATACAGTGCTCAACTGCTTCAGCATCCTGAATCATTCCAAAGGTGGATGGTCTATAAATAAGAAACCTGAGAGAGCAGAAAATATAAGTAAAAAAGTGCAATTCCTCCAACAAGCAAAAATCCTTAAAGTAGGGGGTGATCTTCAGTATTCACAAGCATTTAAAAGACAAGCCAGCAGTTTTCCATACAAAGACATACTGATGATGCAGAACAAGTCAGAGAAAATGTGGCTGCTGAATAAAACATGTCACAGCAAACCTCTGCCACATGGGATGATCCAGACCACAGGAGAGGACCCTTTCCCCTCATGCTCCTTCCTACCAGTGCAGGGGCAGCAAAGCCCCTAAGAGGGCAGGGGAACCATTCTGCCTTTAGTGCTTCTCACATGGGTTTGCCTCCTCCTTCCAACACAACCTCCTCCAAGGTTGTTCCCTTGAGGACATATAGAACATATCCCCCTAGAACATATCCTCTTGAGGATATGGGGACAAGTGATGGCTGTGACAGAAGTGCAGCTGCATGCAAAGACCCCCAGAGGGAGGGTGGTGGGCAGGGACACAAACAAAATGACAACTCCTCATTTTTAAGAGCAACATCAGTGCACTCCTTAGGATGGGGCTTGAGGGCAGCACCTTGGTTTATCAGAAGCAGAGCAATGCCCCACTGTGCCCTAGGCCTGTAGGGGCTGAGATAGGAAGGAGCACATGCACAGGGGATGAAGAGGCTTGTTCATGCCACCTGCTGTAAGTGCATTAGCTACAAGGTCCTGTAGCCTTGGTGTTTCAAAGATACCTGATTCTGGGTAGATTTTATTAACTTGGATATGTTGGCTCCAAGAAGCTGGAGAATAGTTTAAAATAATACTTCATCAAGAAGTATAAGAAGAACTTTCAAGAGTCAACTTCAGGCAAATTCACAGGCGAATTGAAGCAAGGGGAAAATGTTCTTTGCAGATAGCACAAGCCACCAGTCCCTTCCCACAGCCTACAACATCTTCCACGAGACCTGCCTGAGCTGGCAATTATGAAGAAGCACATCTGCAACAGGAATCTTAGAGCGGGCATAGTGTCCTTGTAACCTTGCCTAACGCAGGCATCAAAAGTATATAGAAGGACCTTGGAACAGTTAAGAATCAGACCTTTAAACTTACATGGACTTTTGTGCCCTCCAGAATTTGGCCATCTGAAACTGTAAGAGTCTGTAAGTCAAGCACACAAGAGACAGGAAAGTATAATCTACTAAAAATGCATCTCACAGAATCCTGTGAGGAAATATTGGCTCGAATAGACCACTCTTCACTTTACCCTGTGCCTTTCTCAGGCAGCAGTTATATCTCCTACCTTTTGTGTACAGTAAATGTAAGCAGTGAATCTAGTTTGTACCAGCTTCCCTGGCCCCAAAAGTTGACCCACCGTGTTTACTTTCAAAGGCAGAATTTATAAACCCTGTGTTGCAGTTCAGCCTTGAGTGTGGACTGACATTTGTCTCCTTCCCCAAATGAGTTGCCTGGTTACATTTCAAGCAGACTTCTGAAAGTACACAAATGTAGTTCTAAAACTGATAATCATCTTCCGGGGGGAAGGCTTGTATCCTGTTTTTGCTGATGAGAAGGGCCCCAGGCACCCTGATTTAAAAAATGATCTGACAAGAAGCAAAGACTCAAATGCTCCTTGACACATATACATCTGACACCTCAGATAATCAGCATAGTTTCATGGAATTAGCTGAAACCCCATCCTCACCCCCCACTTGTCATCTCACAGCAGAAAACATGCTGAATAACAGTGCATCACACCAGGCCCAGGCTTTTATATTTTCAATCTAGGGGGGAAAAAAGTTCTTTTTTTCTCAATGTTTCTTTTCCATCAGCAGAGCTATTCTTTCCTTGATGCCATATCAAATGTTTAAATATTTTCCACAGTTCATTTTTAAAAGCAGTACATGAACCCAAGGAAGGAAACAGGGGAAACTAGAAGACAAAATGGAGCTGTTTGAGCTTGGCTTTCAAACAAAGGCTTCTGACCACGGTCTCCGTACTCCAAAGCTGGAAGCCCCAGCCTGTCTTCAGACAAATGCCTTCACTTGTCACTGATTTCAGTGACATCTTCACAGTGTGGTCATGGGCCCATCTGGCTTCAAAAATTATCTCTCTGTGCATGATTCTGCTCATAAAAGAGTATTTAAAGGATATGTAAGTCATGTGAAAGCATGTGGTTTTAGAAAAGGAGAACTTCACGGTGTAAAGGAGTACAATAAAGACTTGCTCCCCCTTACCTGAAGTATTTTTGCAACAGATATATTTACGAGATTCCTTCTTTTTTTTCATCCTCTTTATATATCCACTTCCTTTGATGCATGAAAGTGATCCAACCCCATGTCTTTCCTCCCAGGACTTTCAGACAGCGTGCGTCCTACTCTCATGACTATAGTCACTATCTACTGTATAGTCAGTATCTACTGCTTTTGGTGGCTCCTCTTCTTGCTCCTGCATGCTCCTACTGCTCTTTCCACTAGCCAAATTTCCCAAAGTCTTTGCCCATAGCTATCTTCTTGTTCCTTGGCATCAATATCCTTAGTTGTCCTCACAAATGACATTGATAGACAAATGACCTGTAATCCTCTCTCAGTCCTGCCCAGATCTGCTTGGTTTTTGAGGATGCTGGCGCAAGAGATAAAAGGGTAGCTCCGTATGGTTAGGCACCCAGCAGTTTGTTTTCATTCTTTCATCTCCACTTTCAAATGCAGCATGACAAAACCTGACTTCCTTTGCTCTTCCTGGAACCTTTGTTCTTCTTGATGACCAGTATTGCTGGTCCTGCAGTCCTGTGTCTATCTGTACCTGTGTGCCTCATCCTTTTTCTATATCTCTTAGTCCCAGACAGGAGCCCTCTTCTTCTTCAGTGCTTTTGTAGTATCTGAAGCCACAATATCCCAACCTATGTCTGGATCTTCCAGTGGCTGTGTCAGGCCATGTTACTGATGCAATACTGTAGATGAAGGGTTTGGAATTCTAGACATATTTTCCTTTCCATATTTTTTTTTTGGCAGTGGGCTGTTAGTAATGTCTAAAGAATGAAATCTTTACCCAGGCTCTGATTACCTTGCATCTTACTTGAGGTAGATGTTCTACCAGCCTTCCAAATTCTCACCTAAACTGAAGCAGTTTCTTTCTCAGATTTTGCTTTAGCACAGAAAGATTTGAACTGGAGGGAAAAGTTCATGTCCCATAATAAGAACATAAAAATTACAACCCACATCATGTTTTGGCTGCTTATCTGATTTCTCTGAGCTACCATGGTTTCCATCAGCTTCAAATATGGATGCTCGGCAACTCTGGAGAAAAGTAGGTCATTAAGTTCAATATATTTAATTTTAAAAACTGATATAAAAAACCATACTCTTTAGAAATTCCCAGCAATTTCAGCTTCTAAAGGCTAGGTATACTTGAAAGGATGGTCTCTGCCACCATACTTTAGAGTTTTAGATACCAACAAACCCAAAAAACACTGGGACAAGGAAGATAGTGGAGGACCGATGCTTTTACAAGTTTGGCAAGGAAAGTGAAAAAGTCACCACAGAAAAAGGACAGAAAACATACAGTAAATAGATTAGATAGTTCACCAGCCTTACAGCATTCATAGATACAGAGTTTCCAATCTAGCCATATCATATTCATGGGGGGAGTATTTTGTAAAAGCACTGGCATCCAGTTATACACATTACCACACAAGTGTTACTATTAACAAGGTCAAGGCTTGCATTTATTATGCTGGACAAAGATAGCAACTGTGATAATTGAGACTGCAAATACTGCCCACTTTAACCCTTCTTATAATCACTTTAATTTTTCAGACGTCATTTTCCATACTCATTTCAAGACTTGGTCCCATGCCCATGCTGGACAAAAAAAAGTATTTCAGTGAGCTCATTACAGTAAACATCAAGTATAAGAATGTTAATTTCACCAATCAGTTATAAAATATATCTGTAAATGATGCAGATGTCTTCACTCCAATACATGCTCAAATATAGAATCCTACATGTAATTTTGTGGATTTGCATGCAATTGTCCCTCTGTTTTAAGGACTGCCTGGGCTCTCTGCTGTTTCAAAGTGCCTCTGATTTGTGACATCTGGAATCACCTGGCATTTTAGAGTAAAGAAAAGGCAAGGACATATATGCCTTATTAATAACAAATCCAGACAATTGCAGCTGTAGCCCCTGCGTTAAGGTTTCAATGTGCCCTCTTGCAGGTAAGAGAGACCATCTGTGGACAAAACTTGCTTCTCTGTCCAGGACAATGCTGTGCCAGGCAGAGGACATGGCCACAGCCCGAGCAGTGTGCATTGCACAGGGCAGGAGCATGCTCAGCCTTCTCAGATTTACGTGGTGATCAATTGTTCAGCATCCTGAACTACTCCAGAGATGATTTGTTAGGAAGGGGCCTTAGGGAGCAAGAAATAAAAGCAGAGGGTAGATTCACAGTTAAAGGAAGAATTGGTGCAAGGCAATTTATACGTGAAAATTCAGATTCCCCTTCTGAATTTCCTAAAAGCTTGAGGTGTTTGAGTCCACAGCTTTGCTCTGGGCCCTTCTCTAGAACTGATGCACAAGTAAATCAGGCTCCTGTATGAAATATCTCTTAAATGTGTAAGGCACCATCAATCAAAAGGTGTAATCAGCTTTCCTCTGCTCAGTCCCTGCAGAGTTATTCTTGGCATGCTGCTGGAAAAAAGCAAAGGCAGAGAGATGTTCTTTTTTCCCTCTGAACGTGGTCCCAGTGAGACGGCTGCCCTGCATAACGAATGCAGCCTGTATTCCCTGTCTGTAAGTCGAGTTTCACAGTGTGTCATCGCCTCCTCTGCCAAGGTGATCGATTCCCAGTGTCTAGGACTGTCAGGTCGGTGTCTGGTCCACACTCATCCACAGATATTTCTACCTCATTTGACTGCCAAAATTTCCTTCTCATTTCTGGAACGTCTGCGTTACCCAGACATGCCCTAAAATTTCATGAGGAAACTACAGACCTGATCCTTCCTCCTTCATGTACATTCAGCTCCTTGTTGCCCCAGCGCAACACGAAAGCAGAGCAAGAAGCGTCATGTCCCCTTATATTTATGGCTGGGAAGCAGGACTTGAGAACCACTATGCAGGACTTTTGGATGCCCTCACAATTAGCAATAACAGAAAACCTCAGTGTGTTACTGCCAGCCTCTGAGCTGGGCTGCCGCTGCAGAGTTTTGCTGCACCTTTTCTCCGAAATGGGAATTTTACACTGGACATCGGGGACCTTTCCTTATGTGTACATACACACACACACAACCATTTCTGTTGTAGAATTGGTTTTTGAAATTATTTAAAGGATGTTTGCAGAACCAGGAGAAGATATAAAGGCAGTAGAGCCTCATAGGAAAATAGGAGGGAAGAAGGAGTGCTGGGAATTATCATACCTGGGGCTGCAGCACTAGATCCATCCCTTCGGTCCTCCTTGGCACATTGCAGGATTTTATGTCAAGGTTTGCCACACTGATGTTAACCCTCAATCCACACATCAGTGACTGTGTTCCTGCTGAGGTGGTTCAGGAGTTACACTACCAAACGAAGCCTTTCAGCAAAGAGTACAACAGTGAGATCAAACTGATCCCTGAAATTTTCTTCTCCTTTTTTTTTTTTTTTTTTTGTGTTATACAAAAGTCTTGCATAAGGGTAACTGCACTATTTTCCAATGCCAAGACGCGTATCGTTCACATACAGAGGTTACATGAGTATCACTGGGAGAATGTATCCCTTCAAGAATTGTTCTAATTAGTGACTTGAGCTTTCATTTAATTACACTCTTTAATACACATCTTGGAATTACAGAGGTGGGTGTAATTTAATTAGGAAAAAAAAAAAAAAAAGAAGACACGTTTATACTCCCTTAAAATATAGGTTACACTTAAGACATGACAGGGATGACACAGATTTTTTTTCCTGGGAATGAGGTCTGTATGCCTTCACCTTGAGGTATGTTCAGATGCAGCCCTGGGCATGAGAGCGTGAGCGTGGCTGGAGGCTGACAGCTGCTCATTACGGTCTGCCGGGGGTCTCAGCCTGGCTCCTGGCGGACAGGTGGCCACATGACAAACGAAACCCCTCACAATTAGCACTAATTGACACTCTTGTGGCTGGTCTCCAACAAGAGGTCAGGGAGTGGGTGAGCGTGGAGGCTGAGCATCCCATCCTGGCAGTGAGGGTCTGTAGAAGGGCGCCCTGTCACCCCCACTCCTGCCATCACCACATTGCTGTGTGCAAGCACGAGACTCAGCACCAATATTTTGACAGCCCTGGTGTTCGCCAGGGCCTCTTGTGGCCCCTGAAACTATCCTGGTTTTAGCCCTGCTGTGAATGCCTCAGCCTGGCCTCTCACCCACACCAGCTCTGGGAAGTTGCCCCATCCTCCCTCCCCTTCGTCCCCTCCCCATGGAGGCACTGGCTTTCTGGAGAGCAGATGCAGGAGTCTGAGTTTTCTGCCACCTCCCACATTTCATTTTTTTTCATTTAAAAACATTTCCACATTAAAAATGTGCAGTAAACTGACCAGCTGCCACCCCTTGATGCTTAATCCTCTCTAATCTGGTCTGGGAACACTGAAATATACAACTTTTGCTTATTATGCAGCTTCCAAAAATAATTGAATGGAGCAAATAGAGAGGGTAGCAAGTGAGGAGAAAAGGAAACTAACCCCTCAGCTATTTATTTATAATTTTCTAAAGGCCTGCATGACACACAGTGCCGTGAGTGATGCTTGCCTCCTTAGAGAGCACATGCAAGTATTTAAGCAGTGCACTGAAAAATGCCCCTTGTCCAACACGGGCCCTCTCCATTCAGGAAAGAGATAGCCCACGCCCCACAGACCTTGCAATCTAACAGCAAACAACATGGTCCTCAGGGATGGCATTAATTGGAGTTTGGCTTTTATACTGGTTGGCTTGATTGACTTCATCTGAGGCCTCACAAAAGCAGTAAGTCTTTCAGAGGGGCTCCCTATAAATTTATGACTCACAAGGCAGGGAAAAAAATCTCATGTAAATTATACCCTTTGAAAATGGTCACGAGATATCTAGATGGCCCAGGGGACTGGGAAGGAAGCCTGAAGTTTCATCTCTGGCTCATTTAGCATAGGTAAGTAGCAATAACTCAGTGTTATTCTCTTGAAGTGATGTAAAAGCTTAGGAAAAATAAGGTAGTTTATCAGTTTACTTATGCCATGTCCAGTACTCAAACACATTGCTGTCTACAACCAGATATCTGCCAGGCTTTCCCCAGGAAAACTAGCAAGTGTCAGGACTGACTGGTGAGTATCCACAGAGACAGACTGGTGCTCTCCTTTCTCTGTGTATGGCCTTTACTCCTTTTGCTGAGAAACCACAGTCATACCCAGATATTTTTGTAAAATGACAATGCCGCATGGGGAGTGGTTGAAAGCGCATCTGACAGAGACACTGGCATGTTGTTCCACATTGATACCTACAATCCTAGTTTATCTGGAACCCCACAGTCTTGTTTTCAGCAATTTCCATAACTTCAGTCATGATTTCTAATCCAGATGTCTAACACAACCCTTTCTTATGGTGCCAACAGCTTTTTCCCCAGCATATAGCTCTTCCTGACAGAAACATAAAGCCTTATCATAGAATCATAGAATAGTTCAAGTTGGAAGAGATCCATAAGTATTATTGAGTCCAACTCCCTGCTTCTCACAGGACTACTTAAAACTAAATCGTGTGACTAGGAGTGTCATCCAGATGCTTCTTGAACTCTGACAGGCTTGATGCCATGACCGCTTCCCTGGGAAGCCTGTTCCAGTGACGGATGACTATCTTGATGAGCAACCTTATCCTAATATCCAATCTGAACTTTCCCATACATATGTAATTTCATTTTCTCAGTTCTTAGGAGAAAGAACTTCACTGAAGATCTGACTGTCTAACTTTTATGAAAGAGAGTTCATGGTTAAGGCATCTATAGAAAGATTTGTATATATTTGTATAGTATTTGGTAAAATCCAGCTTTAAAAAATTATTTTTCAGTGTAGCTCTATCCCCCTTATCCCAGCTCTGGGAAGTATCAAGTCTTTGCACTTACTTGTTCTGGGAAAAATCTTTTTAAAATCAATATAGAAACTCGGGAGGTCAGGGTCCTCTCTCAATCATCTGCAAACCATCTAACAAAGTCATCGATTCTTCACAAAGTGCAATATTAAGAGCATATTGTTTCACACATGCTGCTTATCAGTTTCCAGTTTGAAATAAGCAGCTACAACCTCTTCTAGAGGAGCATTTTATTTCTAGCAAAGGCAATCAACTTGGAAAAAGTGACTGATTGCTACAGCACTAGTTTGCATTTCATGTCACCTTGCTTTCAAGTTCTCATTAATTACATTACATTAATTAATTAATCCTGATAGCACACCTGTTGTTAAGAATTATCCATACTTTTTAGTTAGAGACACCAAAAGAGAGCTGTTAGAAGGCTTGCTTAGGGTCTATATTAAAACTGAAGACTCTAGTCCAGTCTTATACTGGACCCAGGTTATATCTGTGTAAATATATGGTCTCCCTCTATTATTTCCAATTGTACCCAAGACTTCCTAACTTCTAAAAATACAGGCAGTGTCAAAGGAGTCATGCTCTCCTTTCACAATATGCAGGATAAAGCTTCACTCATTTATGTATGCAAGAAAATTATTGCCAAAAGGTGACAATTACAAAACTCCTCCGTTTGCAAGCCTTTTCTGTTCGCCCCACCTGGGGCAGGCTGCAGGAGCTGGCCTTGACTTCCATCTGGGGTTAAGGCAGAGCCAGTGCAGGTGGCTGAGCCCCCATTGAAGGGTTTACTGGATGATGGGTACAGCTGGACCAGCTCAGGGCAGTGGTGGAAAGAGCAACAGGTGGAGGCTGCAAGTGGCCAAATCCTGCCCTGGCCTTGCCCTTCCGCTGTGCTAGGGGGTGTGAGGAGTCAGGTTGGGCTCGCCTTTCCCTGATTCCCATGCTTGTGGCAATCAAGGCTGCAGAAGGCCAGCCTCTCTTTCTCTCCCCATCCACCCAGCACAGGTCAGCCCTGCCCATGCCCCAGGAAGCCCTGGTATGGCACTTTGTGCCATACAGGAATGTCATTTCCTTCCCAGATAGGGCATGATGTCACAACCAAGCATCAAGATGATGGGAACATAGACCACCATACCCCAGTCCTTGCAAGATGGAATGTATTACGGATTTCTTGGTAATTCCCTTCAGGGAGAAATGGGTTGCCAGCAATATCCAGAGGAGTCCAAAACCACTCCGGGCTATGGTTCACCTCAGTCTCTCGGTCTGTGTCCTCAAATGAGGACCACACAGACCTTTGTATAGCTTCCTCACAAACCAAAAAACAACCCAGGAAAACAAAGACTCTTTGCTTCTAGGTTGGGTGCTGAAGGGTATCCTCACAACTCATGAACCTCCAACCTTGCACGTTTTTCCTTATTTCTTACTCCATCTCCTTTTGTCGCACATGAGAAGGAACTGGGTCACCCCACGCATTCCTGTTGCCCAGATGCCTCCTCCAAGGCAGAACAGAGGTAAGGAGAGGCTAGTGCGAGCACTTGCACTAGCCTGGGCACCATGTTCCCACATCCTCCTTCCTCTCTGGCATCGCTCTGATCCCAGCTGCTGAGTCCTTCCAGGAGGGTTAATCTGTGAAAAGAAACAGTATCAATTCAAGGGGTGTGCTGCGGTGTGGCTGTCATTCCGCTTCAACTGCACAGTCGCACTTCATTTTCAGCCTCCAAACAATAAATAAAATGAACATAGGCTTAAATGGCATTTAACAGGCACGAGTTCCCAAAGAACGGCATAAAAGCAGGATCCATTGCTGATTTTCCCTTATGTAAATCAATAGGAAATGTTGAATGAGTTAAGAAAAGCAGAGGAAAAGAAAAATAGAGATTACTGTTAGAATAGGGAGCTTTCTGCACCGCTTGTGCTGTATATCCGTGATCCTTTTGTGTCTCTCTTTATCCTTCCCTGGAATGGAATTAGCTTTCCGTCTTTTCTTTTTTTTTTTCTTTTTTGCTTTTTTTT
>VWZG01002654.1:78608-171959 GCA_013396735.1 Grallaria varia
TTTTTTTTTTAAATTTGATCTTATTTAAATCAGCCCCTTAGCAGGTTGGCTGAATTCTTGAAAGCCTAACACAGCCTGCAGATGTCTGTCTGTGCAGCCACATGGCAGAACCAGGCTTTGGGGGTCCCCAGAGCATCACATAGGACCAGGAACTTCTTGGTGCCAGTTCCAAAAATCCATATCCCTTTCCAGTTCATTACAAACACCTATTGTTTGCCATATTTATCTGCCATCACTGCTGTTTGTTAGCAAATGGAAAAAGAAATGCCAGGACTAAATTTCAGCCTGCCCTTAGAATAGTGGAAAGGGGCTACAGGAATTGAATGACAGATGGTCTTTGAATGATATACAGAACCTCTGCCCTTGGGCCTGCTTTGGAGGAGCTGTTTTGGATTGTTGCTCAGAAGAGTGGGAGGTTGTTGTGTGATATGTGATTATTCCATAATAATTTTAATTATTTTGCCTGTTTTCAAACAATAGTCTCAGCCTTTTTTAATTTTTACACTCACTGAGTTGTGACACGAGCATTCTTTCCTCTGTGTTAGCAGGGATTAAAATCAAACCCTGTATCCCTTCCCATATTTTTTTTTTTTTCAAATAATCCATGTTTAAATAAATTACCTCAGCCTGGAAAAGTGAGTTACAGGGCATTCTCCTGACGTGTGTGGCAGAGAGAAAAGCGAAGGGCTGGGGAGTGGGGATGGGGGGATGGGGAAGGCTTTATTGTGTTTTGCAGGATGAGATTGTCACTGTAACAAGTTTCAAGAAGAGCTGCTCTTTAACTCCTCTTCCTCTGCACGGATAGCGTAGCTCTGGGAACCTCATTTACATGCATATGGGTATCTGATTGGATCTGTTCAAAGGTACAGTAGGAGTCAGTCAGATTGCATATGATGTGCATATAAATGAAGTTCCCAAAGTGGGGTGTGATGCTTCAGGAGAGACAGGAAAAATATGCTGTCTCTGCTTCATCCAAAGTCCAATAGAAACTTGCGGATTTTATTTTTTTTAAACTGTGAGATAAGCAGCTGTGCAAGCCAAAAAAAATTACATATATGTATGTACATATATAAATGTACATATATATATGTATGTATCTCCCCCCTCTCCGTTTACTGAATTTACATTTTAGACCAAACACAGCTCATCGCTTAAACACCATCCGTCGCATTAGCTCTGTGTTATCGCAGCACACGTTGTTTGGTTTGCAGGACAACTGCACACACATCCCCCTGCACAGGGCAGAGTGGCAGGGTTCACCTCCTTGGCAGCGCACGCACCGCGCTTGCATCTGTCCCTCCACTGACAAGCAGAGATACAAGGAAAGCTGTGGAGTTTTATGTACAAGGAAAGGTGGTGAGTTTTGCTAGGTGTTGGTCTTTCTTCCGGTGGATCCTGCTCAGTCAAAGGTGCTGCTCCCGATTTTTGTGGGTAGCCGGGGGGCATAGCAGCATGTGTCTTTGGCTGAGCTTTGTGCCTGGGTGCAGGCAGCAAGCACAGGGAATGCAAGGGCAGGCTGCAATTGTCAGGCAGGAATGCTGCTTAGGAGGAGGTTTGGTCCACCCTCAGGATCTGGCGTGCTCCAAACAGGGTAGGAATTCTCAGAAAAATGAAGAAACATAACACGACAAAGGACAAAAGGGAACTTCTCTCCCTGCAAAATGGTCATTAACAAAAGGTACATTTCTGGATAAGACTGAATTTAAGTAGTCCTGCAGTGTTAACCCAGGACAGGAAACAACACTGTGCCTACAAGCCAGGACCCCACTGGTTTGTGGGGCCTTCTGACCTTGTCAGTGTGGCAAGAGTTGAGACGGGCTCCCATGGTACACGAGTGCCCTCCAGTTCCCTGGGAGAGTGCACTGTCCCAGGATATCCCATGCCTGCCTGCACAGCTGGGATAGCAGCAGGCCCTGCTTCCTCCCCCGAGCTGGCTGTAAGGAGGAGCACATGGAGACTGGGAGGTGCCCAGAGTCCCTAAGGATGGGTGGTTTGCCTGGACCTGACTCCTACTCTGAGATGTTGCACCCATGGGTGTGGGGAGGGGGCTGTGAAGACAATGCAAGCTGTAGGCAAGGGGATCCTTCATCTTGTCCAGGACACTCTCTTCAATGTCTGCAGTTTTATTCTTATCACATCTCTGCCTGTCCCTCCACAGTGGTGTCTCACTCGCACAGAAAGTTTCAGTCAGACCCTCTTTCTAAACCCAGCAAGTATACATCTACCTGTGGAAATAAAAATACTGTGTATTCCTGTTTCCTCTGTGTTACAGGAAGATGAGAAGAAATGGCCTAGACAGTGATGAGGATGCTCTGGCAAACATCAAGAGCACCTTGAAGCTAGATGCCCTGGTTTCAAAACCTTAAAGCCATGATGCACATCTCTAAGAGAAATGTTTCCAAAGCAATCTGAAAAACTGAACTTAAAAGCCCTTTTTCTTTTCTTGGTTTTTTTTTTTTTTTTAACCTTTCAAAACTTGTGTTCTGGTGTAGGTGTTTCTCATAAAACATTAGATGATATCAAACACTTCAAGCCATCATTAAAAGGAATTTACTGTACAGCTTTAGGGATACTACCAGACATAAAAAGACCCAAATAGAACACTGAGCACAGGTGGATACAAGAGAGAGACATTTCCACTCCTGCTGCTTAAAAAAATATTTGTTTCTGTAACTTTGGGCTACTTGCTATTTGTGGTTCAGAATCTAAACAGCTTTGCTTTGCCTTTACTTTAAAGCTATGCTCTAAACTCCCTTAGAAAGAACCTACAACAAGCAGAGCAGGTATCCGGTCTTAATAACAGGGCTTAAATGCCAGTGTTTATGGGGAAATACAAAGGATGGTCACTGCTACAAGAGAGGGCTCAGAGGCAGGAGTCAATTTCAATTCTTACCAGCAACCCAGATGATAAATGAAATCTTGTAAAACTCACCAGTTACACTAAGGTTGGTGGAATGGTAAACAAGGAGAGCAGCTTATTGTTACAGGCTGCCAGGAATTGCCTGGATGGATGGCCACAAGTCAGCAACGTGCATTTTACAATAGGTGAATGCTGTGTAATTCAGGCAATACACTGGGGGCCAGAGAGCAGGATCTGCCTGGGACCAGAAGGCCTCGGTAAAGGATTTAGAACCACTGAAGACAAGAGCTCCTACAGAAGCTCACACAGCAGTGATATTGCAGACAGGACAGTGTGGTCTTCAGATGTATAAGAGGGAATATCTGGTAGAAATCACAAATGATCTTGGCCTCCACAGTCCTAGATACTAATGTCCATCTCTGGAGAAGACCCTGAAGGGTCCATACACAAATAAATGAAATAAGATGCAGGGCTGAGAAAGGCTTGTCAGCTTCTCTGACAGGGACAAAACACAGATGCTGAGCAAGAAGCAAGGCAAAGCACCAGGACGCCCTGTTTGCATATTAGATGTCTGGAGCCTTTTCAAATATGAGGAAGCACAAGTGTGTAATGCGCAGTTTAAAGGAGTCTTTTATCACCTGTAGAATGTCCCTAAGTCTGATTTGTGTCACTAGAAATTGAAAAGTTACAGGTGCTATTCAGCACCAACTTACTATTTATAATGAGACTGGACATGTCAGTGTCGAATCAGCCGTTTCCAAAACCCTATGTCAAGTCGCTGGTAATAATCTGAGGGTTGAGGCAATAAAGTATGGGGCAGAAGGCCTCACTCTTATATTCCTTGGAGATAGATAACTTTCCGTGCTTCAATTGGGGGGCTGGACTAAACGACCTGTTGAGGTCTCTTTCAACCTGAATTATTCCATGATTCTATCATGATACCTTATAAAAAGTGAATATCAAGCTGCAGATCTCAGCTCCAGACCTTGCAAAGCTTCGCTGTCCATCACCCTTGTAACTTTCCAGCTGGACAACTGCTCTTACCACTGAAACACAATACAGTTTCTGCTATGATAAATGGAACAGCAAATAAAGAAAACACAATTTTGGCTAGCTGGGATTATTTTATAAACATTTTTAGAAAAAAAAAAAAAGTACCCTTGGGAAATAATTGTCCTGCTGCATTTTTTTCAACCTTCAGAAAGAATTTTACAAATAGTTATATACAGTGTTTGTATAAAAAAAGTTGAACTTCAAGATACATGTATGATATGCATAATATCCCTTCCTTGAATGGGTTGAATAGAAGAAAGACTATAAGGTGAGAATATAAGTGGTTGCTTAAGTCAAAATTCATACGAAGTTAGGGATCATTAAATACAGATCTTGCACCTGGCATTAGTAATAACAACAACAATTAAGTATACTTACAAGATTTTTACCAGTTCGTCATATCTAAGGCTTAGATTTTAATGATGCGAAATGCTAATCCACATTGTTTAAGTACCTTCTGCCCTTCAAAGTATAATCTACCAGGAACTATGAGAAAAACAAGAATCTGCAACCAGTGGTGCTATTAATTATCCTTCATGGATTAAATGCTTCAATTTCACTGAGTCATCACCCTATAACACCGCTGCTCAGTAACTTTGCAGTATCTTTCCTTGCCCTAACAAGCTGAATCACATCCTTTTTTTTTCATAGTGCTGCTAGTATAGTTCAAGGCATCATCTTCATAATGTTGTTCCTGGGAGCCAGTGATTGGGAAAGGGCAAAATGTGTGTCCTGGGGGTTTCCACTGAAGGACTTAAATTGAATATGAAGTCAGTGGTCCTGAGAGGTCTCCTGATAGAAATTTTTTGCTGTGCCTTTGAGCACAGCCCCAAACTGCAAGAGGAGCAGAATACTGGATTTTTAATTTTTTTTTCTGTTGAAGTTATTCAGACAGCTCTGATTTTGAAACAATATTTGCTGGGTACCGTAAACGCAGGTTTAACTTCTTACTTGTTATACTTGTGTTAAGATTCATTGACATTTCACTGGGAAACCAGAATAAAAAACAGTGTTACTCAGACCATACCCTGGACTTGATCCTGCATATCGAGTCAGTAGCGAGGTGGATTGTGTGAGGACTCCTGGAACAGGTCCTTAGTGGAATTAATCTGTATTAGATGCACTAATATTTCCTGCAAGAAATTGATGAGTTTCCTTGTGAATCAATTCAGAAATCAGCTGCAATGAAATGGTGCTCCTGACTCCTCTACTTTCTATTAAGGACTGGTGATGTGGGGAACACACAGATCCTGATAGCAGAAGAGCAAGGCATTTTCCTAACACTTTCCCAGGCACCCAGGGAGTCTTCTCTCCCTCTATTAGATCCCATCAACATCTCACCTCTTAATTTCCTTGACAAAGACAAGCGGCGAGAGCCGGCACTGCAATAAAATAAATTCTTATACCAAATGCTGAACATCTGCATTTTTTTCATGAAGCCCTTTCCACCACAGACAAGGTATTGGGATACTATTCAATGAGTAAGATTTAACTAAGGGGGGTTCAGGGTTCATCTTCTGCTCCCTGCAGAACCTTTTTTCTTCAGTGTTTGCTATTTCAGCTAGAACCGCTAAAAAGAGCTATCTTTTCCTGGGTATTTGCAAAACCATACATACATATATACACACAGAGATAGGAAAAAATATGCAAAGAGTCAAAGTTATAATAACATATGTTCTCTTCCTATGTGAAACTGTGCCCAGTCTGTATTTTAAAAATAAGCTTATTAATCAGTATGAACATTAAAATAAAAAAATTAAAAATTCAGTATGTAAAAATGGGCTCTTCAGCAATTCCAGGAAGCTACAAAATAAATGGAAACAGTCATTTAATGCTTACTGAGTACACTATCTATAGATTGAATCAATGCAAGAATACAAAGGATATGATTAAGATGCAGTATTTGTTATTAAAAGGGACAAAAGGCTAACTCTTGATACATATGACTCACCTCCAGTAGAAGCAGAATGGTCAGAAAATTTATTGCTTAGGAAAAGGTTGTTTTGACTGCAAAAAACTGCAGGTGAAATCATAGCCAGTTCAGTGAAATTTCTTTTAAAAAAAAAAAACAACCAATATTCTGATGTAAGAATGTATCTTGGAATATAAAAATTTACTTTGTGATTATTTGAATTTCATTTAAATGCAAATATTTACTGTATTACATATTTACATGGTCAGAGTATGGGTGTGTATTTTAACTATTACATTCTCTAAATGGCAAATTGCTATTTTTAATGTCATATAAAAGCACACATTAAAGAGGCTAGTTTAATACAATAAACATGATGTGTGACTGAGAACAGGTACTTTCAATTTTCTTCTGTTAGCCTAGTAATAATTAATTAAGCTATTTTGGGGATTAATAACACAGTTTCAAACCAGTTTATTAAAATGCACAAACAGAAGAGAGTTTGATCTAGCAAAGGAAATTTGAATCCTAGCTAAGTAGCAAAAGGTAAAAATTTCTATTATAAGTTTCCAGCTTCACTTAATATATGATTTTGTATGATACTCATTTAAAAAAAGAGCATTAAAATTGTTTAAAATACAAATAAAATTTCAGAAATTTAATTTTCAGAGCAGAATTGCCCAAAATTTGCAAAAGGCTCTTGAGATAATTCCTATTTCATGGAAAAGTTGAAGATGTTTGACAATATTACAAGGAAGGCAAGGCAGTGACAGTTCATTATCCTTAACATATTGATGTATTATATTGTGAATGGAAGAAAATTGCTCTAAACATCTCAGAGCCCACTCCTTGATTCCTTGTCATGGACTGTGCCCCACTGCTCAGCTGTTCATGGGGTCAGAAAACTCTTCTTCCCCATATCTAATGCACATCCCCCTGACTTCTCTGATCTCAAAAGGACACACAGATAATTTGAACACCTTCCATTAATGCTTACTGTGCGTTAAAACTAACCTATGCCTTTACTTTTATTTCATCTTCAGATGCAAAAAAGATAACCCTGAGACTTTTCCTGCAAAGGTTGGTTTGCTGGTGCCTATTCCTTCTGTCCTTCTCTGGCCACCCCTCTCTCCTGAATATACAGTACCTGACACTGGTCTCCAGGCCTAAGCTCCATGCTATTTAAATATCTGCATACTAACAGCTTTGAATATGTAGCTTTAATTATTCTTATGTAATGCTCTGGACATACATTCATCATTGCAACCTCCAACTCCTCCTCTGCCAAACTGCTCCCTCGACAGTTATTCCCTTTCTTGCATTTCTGCAGTCAATCATGTTAGTGAAGTGTAGGAGCTTACATTTATCAAAGTCTGCCCCATTTTTGAAAATAAATTCCTAAAAATATTCAATATAATTCTGAATTCTAGCCCTGACCACCAATGCATTTGAATTGCTTCTCAGTTTGATATTTCTCTGAATCTCTCAGTCCAAATTGCAGAGGAGGGGCAATCAGTGCAGACTCATGGTCTAGCAGTGAAGGGTTGCCTGCTATTCTTTGGCCAGCTTTCCAGTTAGCCATTCACCAATCTGTACACAGGTAATTTTTTTTCTAAATTTGCTCACAAACCTGTCATGACATCTAGGAATCAAAATCAATCCTGCATATCCTTTCTCCTTCCTCCAGGAGGTCTGTTACCCATTAATTGGTTACTTTGGCTTGATGTATTTTATTCTTGACGAGGCAATTCCTGGCTGTTGGGCATTTTATTGTTTTTATCTAGAATGCTGATCCATTGGCATGTATGTTGAATAATTAAGTTAAAATTAGTCTAATTTCTGGGTTGCCTCCTCCTGTTTTTAAGAGATGATAGATTCCCAAGCTACTATCACCCACTCTTCTGAAGCTGCATGCTCCCTTCCTAAAGTTCTGCAAATTCTCCAACTCCTTCCGACAGCTTGCAAGCTAACCAAATTCAGCCCTGACATGTCTGTCTGTTTTGAAATGTCTCAACTTTCATGTAAATTTCTTTCTGATTTTAGCAAGTCATTAGCCATCAGTTACTAATTGTTTTCCCATCTCGTTGAATCCTCATGAAATACAAATAAATACCCTTTGCCCTTCTTGGTTTCTGCCTTCTCAGATTTTACTCACTGTTGAAGACTGGATTGATGCTTTTTCTGGTCTTCCTCTTACCAGTAGTATATTTTCAGAATCTTGTATCTTTCAAAATAAACTTTGCTTGCTGCACTTCCACTTAACTCAGTAAACACCTTGTAAAAATCATTTTTATTTTAAGAGGCACGCATGAAAGAAAAATGCAATTGCTTTCCATAACATAATCAAATAGAGGTTTTTCAAAGTTACCATGTCATTTAAATATCCCGTATCAGTAGTGACATGGTGAATGCCAATGAAATACCACTTTCATATTATACCAGCATCATTCTGCTGGTAGATTTCCCCATGTAGACAAGTCCTTAGCAGTATTCCCCAGTGTTCTCCCATTGTGAGTGACATTTCATAGAGCAGAGCAGAATAACATTGAAATGACCCCAAACCGTGATGGAGCGTGGCAAAACTGTGAAAACGCTGAGGCTTTGAATACGAATTATTGTAGATTTTAAACACATCTTTCTTTTATTAATCTAGTGGAATTAGGAAGCTATTAAATACAGGAGACCAAACAAAAAGAAGCCGAGAACTGTTGCACAAAAAAATTATGCCAGTCAAAGTGAGACCACTAGGCTAACAAATCTCACTGCAGAACACCTACGAGGTTAGTGCTATTTGTACACCTAGGCCCTAGATGTATTATTCCATATGGTGAAAAATGCTAACTGCATACTTTTTTCTGGGAAATGGCCTTTAATGCTTATCATAATCATATTTATGTAGTTTCTCAATTCTTGTCTGACTGTCACCCTTCTAGATGGCTTCTGTGCTTCCCATGACAAGCAGTGGCCTCCCAAGCTGGGAAGGGCTCTGAGAGCATGTTCAAGTTTTCCTCCTCTTCTAGAAGCAATTGCAGAAAGTCAGTAAACTTGGCTGAGGAGGCAGCAAGTCAAGGTCTGAGTGTTTTTTGTGGAGGTGTCCTGTAGTAATGTCACCTCAGTTACACTGAGGTAGATTGCATTAGCTCCCTTCTGTCAGTCTCAGCAAATATTCAGAATGGCAACAAAGTATCCCTCTTCCTTCCTTTTGTTAATTCCAGTCACAAAATGGCCAAACTGTAAAATAATACACGTATATATAGAGAAAGATCTCAATCATAAATTAACTATGCATCAAAGGCCATCACATTTTAGATGTCTACGCACTGGCAAAACCATCCAGTGCAAAAATTTCTCCCTCCAAATCTAGAAACTTACCAAGGTAGGTGACAAAGAAAGACCAATAAGCAGGACTACATCCAGTTGGGTTTTGAATGCCTGCAAAGACAGGGACTCCACATGTTCTTTGGGCAATGCGTACAAGAGCTCTGTCATGCTCATCATAAAAAATCATTTCCTGATGTTCAAGATGGACCCTCCTGTGTTTCAGTTTTATGTCCATGGTCCTGACACCGGACACCACTGAAAACAGCCTGGGTTCTTTACACCCTCCCTTCTTTACACCCTCTCTCTTTTTCAGGTTGTACAACCCCAGCTCTAATTCCTTTGCACAAAAGGCTCATCAACTTTAAATTGCAATCTTAAAAATAGGCTCAGGTAGGTGCTCAGCTGGGTTGGGCCCTCTCCAGGACATCTTTGAGCTACATCAACAGATCACTATAGAGAAAACCTGGTTACCATGGGTTCTGCCACAGCTGTTTGGGGTTTAAATGGGCAGCTTGTAGTTGCAATACCTTCCATTCAGCCTGATTCAGAAGTGGTAAAACTCCATTTGTTTAAAAGATTTGTCTCTGTACTTACTCATGTTCCTTGGTTGCTCTTCTATAATGCTTGTTTTGTTTTCATGGGGTTTTTTTTATTGCATGATTTTAAAATGGGTGGGGGAACATATTACACAGAAATATATATATATATATCTATCTTAGCAAAGAGAGTTTCATGCAACTATAATTCCATTTAGATCACTGTCAGTGACAGGCAGAATTTACTTAAAGATATTTTCTGTGCTTTACGGTTACTCATTCATGCAAATAAAGATAGCCCTTGAAGCCAAGTCACCTTGCCCTCTCAATCATCCACCTTGCCCTCCAGAGCTCTGGGGGGAATGCTAAATTAAAATCTGTCTGCTCTGGCAGAGGTGGTTTTTTTGATATAAAGCCAGAATAATTATTCAGACATATGTTTACAGCTGCAAGGTTATATTTTGCTGAAGATTTTTTAAAGTGAAAATGTAACTTGGTTGCTAAAGGGTTTTCTGTTTAATCACTGCAGAGCTATGGAAGACAGGGAAATTTGTGAATTCACTCTCTTTCATCTCACTCCTTGCAACTTCTGTTTGTTAACTTGCTTTATTTTTATTTTTTTTTTAATAACATAAAATTTTGAAGGGTTGTAAACATTTCCAAGTCATATAATTTAAAGAATTTCATTATATTTTTGTGCATAGAAACAAAGTTACAGTTTCCCCCTTTTTTGGCCTTCTGTGATGATAACAAGCACTGGTCAGACTGAAGTAAAACACTACAAGGAAGGTTATGTTAGTCATGTTAAGAAGAATTCAATGAAGGGCTTCAGACAATATTTAAAGTTGTTTTGCAGCAGTGAAAATTAGCTTGAAGGATGACAAATGCAAATTGATAAATGCCTAGCTGGAATTTACAAACACTCCTGTAATGAAAAGAGATCCAGACTTTAATTCTTTAACTGCAGCAATCCTCGAAGCAACAAGAACAGAAGAAACAGAAGGGGAAAATTCTCAAAAGGAAGACAACTTTTACTTTGATGTTTTAATGGCACTCATGTTGCATAACCCTTGCAGGAACAGGTAATATAATACAAAATAAAGCTTTCTCAAATGTGGTAGGATTTCACTTCAGGTATTAAACTTTTGAGTAGATGCATCTAAAGAAACTGTCTGTCATAACCTAATGAGAGACATGAAATACCTCTAGATAGTTTTTCCTCACTTTTTATCTAGCCAGCTTCTTATTAAAGCTTGAGCTTTCCAACAATCCCTATTGAAAACCAGGTCTGGATAGTTTGGAAGACTGTCCATTTCCACCTCAACAACTGGAACACGTGTGTGGCGAATGAGGTCCATAATGTGTCTCAATTTCTGTCTCTTTCCTTCATTAGTGTGTTGTCTAGCTGTTCTCAGAAGGAAAATGATTGTAGTTAGATCAGTGGTTTTCAAACATTCACCTGTCTTGAAATTGCCAGTGCCTGGAACAATGCTTTGTGAAGCTTCAGAATTGGGAAGTTGGTGGTCAGGAATGCCAAGGCTCTGAGCAAGTGGAAGACGAAAACACAAGAAAAGACTCAAGTCATAATAAACCTTCAGAAAATTTGTCTCACAGTAAAACATTCCAGAATCTCAGTTCTTCTCTATTATGTAGATTATATAGTTTATATAATAAATATTATATAAATATGTTATATTAATAATATTACTTTTTTTTTAAATACTTAAAAAGTGATTGACTGCTGCAAGCAGGCACCTTCATGCAGAAGTGATCTCTGACACTTTTTGATTTAGCAGAAAAAGACATCCAGGTGTTAGAAGCCAAAGCTAGAGAAAGAAGTAGAAATATATGTTTTAACAGGAGCTTTATTAACATCTTAGAGAATCATGGGGTGAAGTTTTGTGAATCCCTCAAAGCTTTCATTTCATGATTGGATAAGTTTATGAAGATGTAGAAGCTGTCTGGGCATAAAGGCCTGGCTTATGTCCTTAGCGAGGTCACACAAGCTGGTCACTGAGGCTCCTCTGTCCCTGCAGTCCCATGGAAACAGAGACACCATGAAAATAGTTTCAAGGCAGGAAGTCTGAAGACAGAGGGAGGTTACCTGGAGTCTAAGAATCCTTACCTGAAGCCAAGAATCACTTCTGATAAAATCTTTGAAATTAGCCCACACTTTATGGGGCAACAATAGGCAAAAAGCAGGGAAAAAAACTGCTGTTAATTCAGAGAAGGTCTGCTTGTTTATTTTCGTCCTCTGCCTGTCTCATAATACATTATACATGGTGATGTTGAAGTCTTAAATGTAATCTAATAATCAAGAAAGTTTAAGAAAAAATTTATGTACACAAAGAAACTTTTTCTCAGTTATAATCTCTAAGCCTGGAAAATGACATTACATTTTTTTGAGATACTGAGATCAACGTTGCAACAGCCCATTCCAAGACCTATCAGATTTCATTAACACAGGCATTTATCCCTGCTTTAATCTTTGTTCTTAAACTAATCAAACTACGAATTGAAGAAAATGTCTGTATTAATATGGCTTAAGTTTTTACCAAAGTCTGATATTTAACTCAGAGTCTGATTCACAAAAACATCTACCTGCCAGTCTAGATTTGTACATCAATTTCCAGGTAAGACACCGCTCTTTAAAAGACCAGACTTCAGACTGGAATTTAACACTGAATGTATGAAAAAGCATACTGGCATTCAGTTCAGGGGCTTAATGAATCACACCAAAATGATTCAGGCCTTATTAGCCCTGGTTATGTGTCATTTAATCTTTTTCCACACCCATTTAATTTAGGAATAACCTTCTGTCACGGTTATTTCTTTAACATTGAGTTATCAAGTGGCTGCAATCAAGGCCACTTTCTGATACAATTTTTTCTTTTGTAATAGTCAAAGTACTTTCTAGTACTTTCTAGTCTAGCACTTTCTGAAAGAAGCTCATAAAAGGCATTTGTTTGAGGTTTTTTTAAAGGAGTGAATTTCTGCTCTTTCCGGATCTTGCAAGGGGTTTGGCCTCCTGTTTAATAGAGTAGAAGCCATATTAGATGAAGAAATTCCAGCTTCAGTCTGGAATTGGGCTGACTATTGATCAGGGAAGTAGCAGTCTCCTCTCTTTGGTTTCCAAACGTGGGGTTGAGCTGGCCAACATTTGCCAGCAGTGTGATTTTTGAGGGCAGCAAAGGCTCATGTGCTTTCTGATGCTTTCAAGATATCTAAAATACCCAGTGTTCTGTTTCAAATGCATTATATTCTGAACTGACAAGAAGCTAGTTTATCTGTATCAGTGCAGAGAGGTAGACACCATACAATCATCAAAGAATCAAAGAATGGTTTGGGTTGGAAGGGAACTGTAAAGATGACCTACTTCCAACTCCCCTGTCATGGACAGGGACATCTTTTAGTACATCAGGTTGCTCAGAGCTTCATCCAGCCTGACCTTGAACAATTCCACAGATGGGCATCCACAACTTCTCTGGGCAACCTGTTCCAGTGCCCCTCACCTCCCTCACAGTAAATAATTTGTTCCTAAAACCTATCACCAGACCTCCTGCGTTTCAGATCAATGCTGCAGGCCTGTAAACAAGCACCACTGTTGTCAAACAAAGAAAAATCTCTTTTGAGAAAAGTTATTTATAGCACATGCAAATCCTCAAAGTTTACTTCAACGGCATTCATCCGTAGCACTCATTTACAGAGTCCTTGTGAGCATGTGTTGTTGAAAATAAAGGCGAAGACAGAGGAACTGGGGAGTACAATTGCACCAGGTTGTACAGAGAACACCGAATACTTGCCTCCCTTTGTGACCCACTCTGGGAATCAACCTTCAGACTGGTATATGCCGTCAACAGGAGTGGCTAAGAGCCAGATTCAATCTATTCCCTCACTGAGAGTAACTGCTTACTCCTTGATTAGCCTCGCTGATGGCGAGGTAAGGAAGTGTGGGAAACCTTCAGCTGCATAGCAACCTAAGGAGTTTGTGAGCCTCCATGGTTCAAATCAGGTAGTAAGTCCATTGCAATCCATTGCACACGTGATATACATGCCTATCTACATCTATAGTATGCATACATATATGTGGCACTTACAGTCATATCAAATCCCGGTGATCAGATGGGAGGATAAATATCAAGCAAGAATTTTTGCAAATAGCTATCCAAATATCCTGCACCAGCAGTGAGATTAAGAAAAGAAATAGGCAGAACAAGTGATGATCTGCTATGAAACACCTCTTTTCCTCGTTCTGCAGTCCTCTTAAAAAACATCACAACCCTATGCAGAGCTACAGCTGTCTCTATATCCAGTGGGCCAATGTTGTGTCCTCCACAAGTCACTAGCTACAATATGGATTCTGACAGCCATCCAAATCCATCCCAAGGCTATTATTCTATTGCAGTCAAATTTACCTCCTCCCCCAAGGCTCAAGATCTCTGTGCTATCCCTCCATTCCCCCGTGCAGCCTCTTGCCACTGATGCCCAGAGAAGAAAAGAGAAGATGGAGAGCCAAGTAGTGCCATGTGGACGGCTTGATGCATGACCACGACGAGACATGGGCTGATGCGGATGGAATTCATTTCACGGCTCTGAGTTGGAAAGGTAGATTTTGGAGCTGCCTAATGTGTGAAGCTACCTTTTTTGTGTCCCAGCGCACTGCTACATACTTGCAGCAGAGTTTTCATAGATACCTGGAGACAGAGACTTTTTGCCATCCCACTTAATACGTCTGGAGCCCTTTGAACAGGTAATACCTCCACTTCCTTCCACTGCAACTGGCACTGCAGTCCTTGACGGACTGATAAAACCACAGGCAACTCAAGTTAATATCATCCCTAGGGATATATGGGACTAGCTTGTGGCAGGTGTTATTTAGCTTTTGAAGTTCCTGAAATTGCCCAGAAGTTAAGGAAAAGAAAAGAAATTTGCACAAAATGTGCTAAAATACTTTTGGGAGTGAAGAGAAGATAAAGATACTGAAACCAGTGCCTTGCAGACAATGCTAAAGCATTTAAATTTCAACATTTGAAGCTTCAGATTATCTGGTTATGGTCAAATTTTCAGTCTAAGAAACTAAATAATCAGCTCTAAATGTAGGTTTAGTGCAATTGGCCAGTTTATTTGAAAGCCAAAAAACTACAGGTATTAAACAGTTCCTGAAACAAGGTGAATGCACGTGTTGAGTACTTACAGCCTAGTAAACTCCTGCTGTTTTAAGAGAGACACAGTATCTCATCCTCAATCATTCATGTCTTAGACCAGTTTTAAAAGATGCCTCAGGTGAACTCTGTGGTCCTCAGAAGAAAATAGAGAGGACACAGACCTGAATTTTAAAGGTACATACACAGTCTTGTGCTGCAAAAAAGTCAGCAGAAAACAGATATTAAACACAGGACTCTGTCTTATGAACTGATACAGTGGTGGTTTGTCTAAAGAGTTGTAACAGATCTTGCAAAGGAAATATGGTTTCCTCCAGCAGACAGGAGAGAGTATTCATGCTCATCATTGATGAAATCTAGGTAGAGAAAACCACAACTAGTAGACCACAAATTTATGGAAGAATGAGACAGGACCTATTTTGAAGAGGAAATTTTTGTAACTAACTAAGGAGATACAGATGGCCATTAGAGTTGCCTCCAGTACCTGGAAGCAAATGGCAATTGCAAAATGTGTCTTCACTGTTTGATGAAGAGCTTTTTTGGCAGAAACCAGATATGTTCTCTCATACCAAAGGATTGTCCTGCTCACCTGTTTCCCAAAGCCCATCCCTGAGGATGAACCCTCAGTCAGCTGCATTAATCAATGTCCCAATATACACCAGGCCCTCAGAACATGCCTTGTGTGGGCGGGACAGAAATGGCCTTGAAACTGCATGATGTATTAAACATCTCACCGTGCCTCTATGAGCCGGAGAAGAATTTTGCAGATTCCAAGATGATAGACACCATTTGGATAAGGTGAAATATTCCTCAAAGACAAATTCACACTGGATTCAAGTCCTCCACTTAGGCTTGGGTAGATCAACCAGCAAAACTCATTAAACTTCTGGTCTATGTTTATCTGCAATCAGATGAAAGGATGACAAGAAAAATAAAGGGAGCCTAGGCAAGCAACCCCTGCCACTTCAAACTTTCAGCTGAAAGCCTAAGCTAAGTTTCTGAATGACTTTTTTTTTCCTAATGAAACTTCTCATTTTTGTGTTCAGGATTGCGCAGAAACTTCATTGCCTGAGGTATGCTGGCATGCACAGACTCTCTCATAACTTCTCCTTCTTCAGCTCCCTTCTGTAGCAAGTCTAAGATAAGGAAAGTTTCTTCAACTTTTTCAGCATTTCTGTTACAGCACCTGGCCAAGCCAACCTGATCACGGAGAAAGAAAGTGACAGTGTTCATTGCCTCATCTGCTTTCCTCTCTCTGCATGGTATAACCAGCCTGGATAACACTGGAAGCCACCAGCCTGGTGTGCATCGGTCTGATATGAACCTTTACTGATCATGTTTATCCAGCACCTACTCGGTTTGATCTGCATACTGAGCCACATGAAAGCTGTGAGGCAGAAAGTGCATTTCAAAAATGTGATTTTCCTTTCAGATAAACGCATTTTACTCAAAGCAAGCTGAATTCTAACTTCTCTCCCAGATTTTGCATTTAAAAATTGCTCTTGAAAGTTGAGCAGCTAAGCGTCCAAATCTATGGGGAAAGTTCCAGCCTCAGTCTGTAAGGCAGGAACTTTCCTCAACTTGTGCCCTGTGCTTTCTGCTTCAGCTTTTGGCTTGTCTTGAATTCATTTCGTTTTTAATCATAACAGTTTTCGATGCTTTCAAATGCCCAGAGGACTGTTTATCAATTAATATAATTGCAGCTGGTGGAAGTGCTCACCAAGCCACTTTTAATCATTTACCAGCAGTCTTGACTAATGGGATTGACTGGAGCTAAGCAAACGTGACACCCATCTACCAGAAGGGTCAGAAGGAGGATCCAGGGAACTATAGCCTTGTCCGCCTGACCTCGGTGCTGGGGAAGGTCATGGAGCAGATCATCTTGAGTGCCATCGCCCAGCAAACCCAGCCAGGACTTAGGGTTTAGGGAAGGCACGTACAGTTTGTCCAACCTGATCTCCTTCTATCACAAGGTCACCCACCAAGTGGATGAGGGAAAGTCTGTGGATGTTGTCTACCTGGACTTCACTAAAGCCTTTGGTACTGTTTCTCACAGCATTCTCCTGGAGACAACGGCTTGCATCAAAAACAGTGTGACAAGCAGAACTAGTGCAGTGATCAGCCCCCTGTAAGTCCCCCCCGTACTCGGCACTGGTGAGGCTGCACCTTGAATCCTGTGTACAGTTCTGGGCCCCTCACTACAAGGTGCTGGATTATGTCCAAAAAAGACAACAAAGCTAGGGAAAGGGATGGAGTACCAGCCCTGCGAGGAGTAGCTGAGGGTAGCTGGACTTGTGTCACCTGGAGAAAAGGAAGCTCAGGAGACACCTTATCACCCTCTACAGCTACCTGAAAGGAGGTTGTAACCAGGTGGGGATTGCCCTCATTTCCCAGATAATAAGTGACAGGACAAGAGGAAATGGTGTCAAGTTGTACCGGGGGAGGTTTAGGTTGGACATCAGGAAAAATTTCTCCATGGAAAGGGTTGCCAAGCATTGTAACAGGATGCCCAGGGAAGCAGTGGAATAATTGTCCCTGGAGGTATTTAAAAAAACATGTAGATGTTGCACCAGGGGACATGGTTTAGTTGTGCACTTGACAGTGCTGGGCAACTGTTGGACTCAATGATCTTAAAGATCCTATCCAACCTCAGAGATTCTAGGATTCTGAAATTATCAGAAATCAGAAAGGCTTTCATTTTCACTGAAGTTATTTGTTGTTTGTCAGCTGGACCACTTTAATTGATGTTTTTTACATCAAAGGTGAAACTAGTGATTGAGAGATGCCTATGGATCTGTCACTGCCCAAGGCTGCTGCTACAGCATACTCACCTGACACGGCTACTGCTTTTGGAGGAATCTCCCTTATGTAGAACATGATGCTGCATGGGACTACACAAGTTGCAACTGGGGTCTATAGCAAGATCAGACTTTTTTTTTCTATGCTTTCTGTGATGACCCTGCGTAATACCTCAAGGGCAAAGGAAGTATTTTGCAGTATGTACCAAGACAGGAAAATGAGCTGAAACAAAAGCTGGGGAATGAGAAACTAGCAAAGTTGGGGGGATAGATTCACAAGAAAAGATGTGTCAAGAGAAACTGCGCCTTGTAGATATATGCTTAATTATAAATACAAGTATTTGGGGATGATAAAGGCCAGGTCCCACACATTTCAAACCCACCATCTGAAAAAAGGCTACCTGCAGCTCCTCCTTGCCTCCACTCCTCATCGATTAGACAGAAATAGCACTGTCACCATCACCACCCTCACTGGAGAGCCACAAAAACAAAACAAGGTTTCTGAAGCACCTCAAAACCATGGTGCTGGACCATACAGCAAAATTTCACACAACTTAACAGCTTCTGCCTGCCAACACGAGTTTGAATAGTAGGCAGAGACCACACACAGAGTAAGTCAAAACCAAAGTGCTGAATAGTTGCTTCTTAATTAAATATTGCCCCTTTCATGTACAGAATAAGGCCACAACTCCATGGGAAAAATATTGTGCAATGCTGTGACTAAAGCTTGTTTTGCAGGGAGTAAATGAAAAGGTGCACAGAAAACTTGAACAGTATTAATATGTCTCTTCTGAGTACTTATCGGCATAACAATTTCCTTTGAAAGCATCTTTTAGTGGAATAGATATAATTGAGGGGAACCAAATTACTCAGAGCCATGTGAAGATCCAGAGAGAAATTAAATACTTGATTTGTGTTCTTTGGTGGACTCTGAGATCAGTGTCCCTTGCATGGATTTCTCTGATTTCAGACCCTTTCTATGAACTTCCCTAAAGGAAAAAAAAATCCTTAACTTTCTAAAAGCCAAAGCAAACAAATGGTTTGTTAAATTCAAGTTTCTTCTCTTTCCTTTTTTATACATCCCCACAACCAAGGGTAAGTAAATGTCTTTTTCTGACAGTGTATGTATAAAAGGCAAATACAGATGTTTGAGGATGGGTTTTTCAATTCACCAGATTGATTTGTGAAGAACTTGTTGCAGAATTTCTGCTCAAGTTCAGATTTATAATTATATGTTCTCACATCCTGAGGCATCCCAGCAAATGCTCCCAGAAAAGAAACCCTAAAATATTTAGGATCTGTATCTCCATATGCATGAATCTCTACATAAATCTGTATATAAAAGCATATGTGTATGTACTATATATACAATTACTTTTGTATTTATTTTTACATGTATTTGTATAACCAATATCCATATACTTATGTATGGATATAACAAGTGGTATGTCAAAGAGCCAGGGTACCCAATATTGACTCCCCAGTGTGACAAAGACCCAGTCCTCATGTCTGGAGAATGCAGCAGGGAAAGGGAAGCCCCTTGTGTGCTGATGTTTCTGCAGCCTCACCCCGTCCCACAGCCAGCAGAGTCTACCTTGGCTTCTCCTGGTGCTCTCAGGGGAAGCAGCAAGGCTGGCACGGGTGGAAGCAGCAGGACAGGACCAGGACAGGGACTGGGATGGGGTCAGGGGAGGCAATGATATGTGCCTTGACAGTGAGGTCCCCAGTGATGGCACAGGTATCCCCCGCTGCAACTCAACCTTCCCAGGGAGAGAAGGAGAGACTTGGCTCCCCGATTAAATTTTATACATCCCTCCACTGTTTCTCAGGTTGCTTTCAGAATCAGAAAATCCAAGAAATATATTCACAGATGTTCCCTTGTTTATTTGTTGACTCTGTGTAATTTGTTTGCCCTAATTTGTTTTTGTCTATCATGGGACTTCCCTTTTTAATTTCCCTTTCTCTGTTTACCACTCTTTGTGGAGCAGCGGTCTGTTAAGCTGTGAGAGGCACATGCCAAATTAAAAAAAAAAAAAGGGGGGGGCAGGGGGGAGAGGAAAGGCTCCGCAGATTGTTTTAAGCACTGGCTGCCCCTTTGGGCCTGAAGGCCTTGCTTGCAGCCTGCACCTGCTCCTCCTCTTGAGACACGGGGCTCCTGATCTTTATCCCCTGCCTTTAAGCTGCCTGATTCCTATTATCCAAACTCAAACAGCGTTCTCTACATTCACGCCTCCAGCACTTGGCATGAAATTAATAAGCCTGGCTGATATATTTCCCTGGAAGCCTGCCACTCTTTAACAGTGGTGTTAGATTAAAAATTTTGGCATGGTTAATGAACAGGGAAAAGCTGAAGCCAAAAGTTTCATGCAGCAATGCAAAGATTTGGGGGTTATGAAAAGAATACCAACTTTGTTCACATTTTCTGAATGCCATCCTAATTACAGGGTTAGATAACAGACACAACAAAATAGTCATAGCTAGAAGAAAGGACTTGTTCTCATCCTTCCCTTGCATTTGATTTTTATCTGTAGCCTTTTCAATCACATCCCATTCCGCTGTATTGTGTAACCCAAAATGCAGTGGTGCTCAGTTGGGTTCAAAACTATGCATTCACACAATTAGCAATGCAAGTGGGGCACAAACCCAGATAGTGCCCAATCCCCTCCCTCCCCAGGGCCTGGGAGCAGTGCAGTCCTCCTTCAGCCTCTCCTGAAGACTGGAAACAACTTCTTCCTCAAAAACCAAAGTCCAGTGTGGATTGCAGGGGGCAGTCACATCCCCAGGTCATTCCAGCTTTTGGGCATTTCTGATCTTCATCCATCTCTGGTTTTAACAGATTTCATTTATAGGGTGGTGTCAGGTGGTGTTTTAGTTTTCACTAGGAAAAAATAAACCTAAAAAGAAATTCCATGTACACACATGTGTATCTTAAATACATACATATATATAAATATATTTATATAATTGGACAAGTACATGTGTATATGTGCAATGTAAGAGATGCTATTGAGTCTTTCAGGTGCAAGCCTTTTACCCAAATGTGTGTGACAGCATGTGGTCACTCCCACTTTGGAAAAGAATCATCTGAAAGTTTCCCTACAAGAGCCACTTTCTGCCTTTTGGTTACTACATTATGACTATACCATTACCACCAAAACTAAAAAAATACTCTGAAATATACAGACTGCCAAACTGAATGAGACAGAAAAGAAGCCAAATGTTAAGCATCCTTAGCATGTCACCTATGGGCCTGATTTACCATTAGGAAGAGCACAGACCTGCCTCTTTTCCTGACTGCCGTAGGCCCCATAACTTCAAAGTAATAGTGTCTTGCTAGTGGCAGAAATGCTCTCTCCTCCCATTCCCTAGGGGCTCTGGGCTGTGCTCCTGAAAATCCCTTGCAGTACCTTACCAAGCAGCTGAACTCTATACAAAGGGCCATCCTCTACTGCAAAGAGACCCACTCCAGGGAGAGATCCAGCAGTCATTTTGCTCCTGAAAACCGTGCAACAGTACTACTGACAACAGAAAAGAACAACTTCTCTAGCTCAGGGGAAACTTGTAGTGAAAAGGCCTTGTATCACCTTGCAAGTGTCCTACCTGCTTTCCCTCCCCTGCCCTTTGTTTCCTCTGTTACAAACGCAGGTTTGTCACCATGCCTAGACAAAAGTCATTTAACATCTCTGGTCTCTTCTGCAGCTCACCATTTCCCTCTCTCCTTACCTCCTGCCTTCTGAGATGCGTTTGTTTTCTGTTTGTCTATGGAACTATGGAACTATGTTTGTTTTCCTGGTCTTTCCATGTCTTCCCTCCTTCAAAATTTCCTTTTCCATAGTCAGTAATAATTTCCAGCTAAGGGAAAGGAACATCTCTTCCACATTAAAAAGCCTTGGCCATTCTGCAGCCATGGAGGTGGTCAAACACCTTTCCCTTTAGAGAAATGGCCTGCTCTCAGTACTACTTTTCTAAAAGTGAAATGTGTCCCTCCCCTGAATTCTGACCATGGGACACACAGGTTGGGTTCGCTGTTAGCTCTTCATCCACCACACTGTCTGGTATTGCTCTGAAGTACTGGTATCACACATCAGCTAATGCATTAATGGCTAGCTTACACTACCACGTCAGCTGTGGTCGCAGTTGATATTATAGAAAAGTGTGAAACGATAAGGAAATTGCTAATCTGAGTGATAGGGCATGGCTCTGTGTGCAACTACTACCTTTCACAGCTGCTTTTTACACATCCATGCCCTTGGACAGCTTCCCAGGCTGCCTCACTCCAAGGCTCCTCCTCTCCACCTAGGGTCAAGTCATCTTCTCCTCTGCTAGCACCAACAGCTGGAGGCCAATGACATATGAAGTGCATGCTGAACATAATAAGAGTTTACAATGCTAATAACTTAAGCAGGCAGCATTTGACCCAGGCATAAGTGTGACATGGCAAAAAAGTGATATGGAAGCACAACTTGTCAGGCTTTGCATCTTACATCTAGATGAAAGAGGGTATCTGCAAAACATGACCTTTCCTAAAGTGTCCTGTGTGACCTACTGTGGAGCTATTTCAGGAGTCAGGAGGGACAGGCCCCTAGAGCCTGTGGAAGATTTTGTTCTAGAATTTCAAAATTTTACTGAGAATCTAGAAATCAGGTTTTTTCTTCAATTGTCTGACAAGAGAGCAGCAGTTTATAGTTTTTATTTTGCAAGCAACTGTTTCAAGGAAAATTCTTTCTTTCCCATCAAATTACTGATTTCCTATTTGTAGAAAACAGACTGAAAGGGATGCTTCCGGCCAGTCCCGGCCACCAAAGCATCAGTCTCTTCATTCTGCAATCCTTTTTATGAGTCCTTTGTGCACTATTGAGCTCCACTCTTCCAGCTTACCTCATGGCCCCAGGCACAGCACATTTCTCTGTACAGCCAGAGCAGGCTATGCAGAAATGTTATGCATTACCATTAGATCATAAGGCAAGATAGCTCCAGCCATACACTCCAAATATTCGCAAATTTTTGATGTTTTGAATGCCCAGCACACCTTTAATTTTTATTGAGGAGTTGCACATTAGTTTATCATTAGTAAAGCAGAGTCAAAATTAATTGATTATAAGCTCACAGAATTGTCTGCTACTACTGAAACAGCAATTAGTCTATATTTTTACTTTGTGAAAAGCAGTCAACTGGTATAAACGTGATGAGTCATCATTTAGCATTATGTGGCTCCCACCATTCTGGTTCATGTAAGAATGGCAAAATCAAAAAGGATGTAGAGCACAATGATTTTGCTTGAACTACTACTGGTAGAAACAATAATGCAGAAATTATTTGTTCATGTGACATTTTGAAAAGAATGTGACAAAAATGGGAAATATCTTTTTACATAATCTCACTACATAAGCTGTTTCTAGTGTCAGCCATACTACGTGATATCACAAACTCTTCAGATTACATAAAGTTTGAGAAGTGCGGATAAACACAAATGTTATAATTGACAAAATAAAAGAGTGTTAAGACAGGGAGAATCCAACTTAAAGCCTAGCTTAAGAGACTGGATCCATCCTCTTTCTGAAACAGCTTCAGCTAAACACATTTAGAAATCTCCCTATAAAACTTTATCTGCAGCAGTGTTTATTTCCTCCATTCCCAGCAGGCACCCTGTTGCCTTCACGCCTTGCAACCCCTTCTTTATATTAATTTCCCCATCCCTTACATTTTAGCTGATTAGAAAAATTTCCCCCCCTTAATTTTATAATATTGGAAACTAACGAACATCAAGGGAAAAGAAATCTGTATTTAGACCAGCTTGCAGGAATAGGTGGCATAACAAAGAGTGGTTGGGACCTTGTTTGAAGTATTTTCCCAGTAGATGCTCTCAAGAAGGGTATGGACTAATGATAGCTGCATCTTAACAGTCTGCAAAAACCCACAATGTTAGCCCCCGTTTCAGGTCTGTTCTGCCACAGTTTTTTGTCTGCTCTCACTGTCTTCATGCCTCTTCTCCAAAACCTGTGAAAGCAAGTCCCAGGCTAATGGTGACACACTGTGAGACACCAGCAGAAACACTGGTGCAGGTCAGCATTTCAGGTTGAATGAGCCAGGAATGTAAACTCCAGTATAATAGGGGGACTGTGCTGAGAACTGGGGCTGTGGGGATTACCTAGTGAATCAGGGAAGGGGTGTGTGAGAAATGGATAGTGTGCGAGGTGTGCATGTGTTTTGGAGACCGACACAAAAGATAAGTTACAGGGACAATATGCTTTAAAAAGTACACCAGAGCTTGACCTGAAGACAACTGCCTGCTGTCAGTCATTACCCTGGCCTCTCCCAAATGGTGTCAGATAATCAGAGATCAGCTGACAAGCAGCAAAGATCACAAACCTGTGGTGGTGCAAGATCTTGAAAAGATCGTCTGTTCTTCAGATGCCTTACCATCTCTTTATCTTCTGTGTTCACATGGGGTTGGTTTGACTACTGGTTCTGGCATTTCTCCAGAAATAACCCAGCTCTTCCTTTTGTCCCTAGTTTGTCTCCCAAAATTATGCTTTGATTGTACCAATTTCAAGATTTCCTCACATTATTTTTCTTAGTGGAAGGGGTGCCAGATGTTTCCCATGAGACCTATTCAGTTGGCATCCCCTTACTCCCAATTTGCCACAAGGTACAGGTGCTGGACCATCCCTCTCCCAGTCCCCAGTCTGTGTAACACCACTCATTGCCAGTCGTACATGGGTGCTGGGGAGATGTGGCACCAGCACAGGGCATGAGGACTGCATCTCCTACAGGGTCTTGCTCCCCTAGTCTGTGATCTGGCATATTTTGGGATGCAGCTCTTGCATGATCAGTGCACGTGACTGCATCCATCATATAGTTCAGTAAGCCAGATTTGCACCCTAGTATGTGACATAAGAATTGTCATAGTACATTTCACACTCACCTAATTCCAAATTACATCTCAGCAGTTCATATTTCATGTCTTTATGTGGGTTCCCTTCCCTTCCCTTCCCTTCCCTTCCCTTCCCTTCCCTTCCCTTCCCTTCCCTTCCNGGATGGTTGTCAAACATTATCTGCACAGATCAGTCCCAGTCAAAGCTGGAACACATCGCTGGAGTTTTTCCCTGGGGCTGTCTGGGATCTGTGTGCAGTGCTCTGTGGCAAGCTCCCCCTTGCCCTGCAACCAGCAAAAATATCTTAAACTACCCCAGGTGCCAGCTGCATCCTGCCAGATGGTTAGGGATTTTTCTCTTTTGGTTTCAGATTGACCCAGCAAAAATGGCACGCTCCCACCAACTCTACATGACCCACAACAGAGCTATGTCCTTACACTCAGACAGCTTCGAATGGCTGCTCTCCCATAAATGTGTTACTGTCACTTTTTTTAGGAGATTTGGGAGGGAAGGATCAATCTTCATTAATCTGTGAAACAGGGACCTTGCCATTAGTGAATGATTTGTTCCGTGGTGCCTGGAAGCACACTGCTACCTCCAGCCCCGGAAAACCCCGGTTCCAGGCACCAGAGGCACCTGGTGCAAAACTCCGTGCCACGGGCTTGCATCTTGCCACACATTTGCTGGAACGCCGAAGGCCAGATACACTGAAGATGCCATGAGTTATCCTGGGGGCTCTGCTGACACCCTGCCAGAGTCAAGCTGGCAGGAGCTGCTGAGGCAGATGCTTGCCCGTGTCTCCCAGCAGAAGCGCAGCCGAGTAGTGACTATCCAGTAGAGAGGAAGAGGTACGAATGAAATCCTCAAAGTAAGAGCATGGTGTGCTCGTGAAATCTAATTCTTTCCTAATTATTTCACTTAGCATTCTTAATGTTGCCAATTATACAAGAGGGTGCAATTATTCATGCTATAGGAATTGTGACATGAGAGCAGGTCAGTGGACTTTTTATTATTAGATAAAGTTCATCTCTCCAGAAATATTCTCATGGGCCAGTCTGTGGCAGCCAAATGAACTCTCACAGGAGTGGTGAACCATTGCTAATTCCCCCCTGATCCATATGCAGAACATGTTTCACCATCCTTGTCATCTTTAACACTATCAGCAAGGTACCTGTTACAAAATCTGAAAGACCCTGCAACAAATGCCTCCACAGCTCTCTGCTGTGGGAAGAATACAAAATTCAAAAAAAAAAAATCAATTAAATAGACATTATTCATTATAGGTTAGGAGAAGCTTAGTACAGAGATGCTAAAGTTAGTGTTATTGTGATAAAATAGAGACTAGGATAGAGCAGAACAGAAGTTCCTTCTTTGTCCAGATCAATTAGTCTATATTCTGGAAATTAGAAGTAGTTAAAATTGATGACGTAGTCAACTATCTCTTTGAATCCTTTTTATTTACAGGCATGTATACAATGTCCTGTTTCCTCTGTCCCAGGTCTACACCTCTTCCAACCCACGCTGTGCCCAAAAAATGAGTTCTCTTCCTTTTTCTTTTTCTTTTTTTTTTCAATTTTTTCAGAATCAGGTCTCCTTTCTTTTACTTTCCTGTCTTTTAGATTTTCCTGTCTATATAGTTCATCAAATTCTTCCTCTCTCTCCCCTAAATAAGTTCATTTACAACCAGGTTTACAAGAAAGCTACATTTTCTGCAACTGTTGTATCTCTTTTGGTTCTGTATGCTGTACAGTTACCACACTCACAAGCTTTGATCAGGTGTTCTCTAATCTCCACCATAAAAAACAGAATAGTCAAATGACCAAATTTTAACTGTGTCCAGTGACAGATGGCTTGAAGAAAGATGCAAGAAGTCTTCATACAGATAATTAAGGGAAAAAACTGCTCTTAGAGTGTGGGACTCTACATGGAGGAAGTGTCTGTTTAAACCCTGTCTCTTGAATGGTTTCTATTCACCAGGGCAAAAAAGTTTATATCCCTTTTGCATTTTTCATCCTATCTAATATGGCTACAGGCTTCTTAGTTATCTGCCATTGCCCTAATAGTAAATGTCTAATCTGCTTTTAATCCTGCTAACCAGCTCTATTATATTTAGCCCCCATGAGCTTCACAAGTTTATTTTGTACTATGTTAAAAAAGTATTTCTTTGGTTTTTAAGTAGTAGTAGTGCTTTCTAGTTTAGATATTCATTTCATCTGGCATTACCAGAAAGAATATGCAATCTATTTACTTCCTCCATTTTCAGTGGTACATATTCTGCCAATATGTTCCCACTTCCTTATCTTCTTTCCAAGCTAAGCAGTCTTAGTCATTTCAGCCATAACTCAGATGGAAGCACCTTCTATTTTAACAACTACCTCTGCTACTGAGATGGCAGCTTCTGCTTCACACTTTTTTTTGAGACAAAGAAAGCAGAACTTAGACCAGAATTCTGGGTGATGTCATATGTTATGATTTGCGTCTTCTCCTATTTCATGATTTGCGTCTTTGTGACATGCCAGGTATGACTGTAACGTGTTCTGTATTCAGCTCCATTCCTTGCATAGGCAACCTTTCAATCCTTTCACCTATAGCTGCATATTGAACAGCCACTTCCACTGGCTGCCCCAATTATTTTCTTAGTTACACTGAACTGAGATCACAACAATATTTATGAGTAGCTTAAATTATTCCTCGTAATGAACTGTATTAGACCTAATAATTTAAAGTACCTTGTATTCATTACAAAGAGAAATCAGTGCTTTCTATGTCACAATCTATTAAGTAGTTTGCTCTCTTTTATAAATCCTCTTTTCAAAACCTGATCTTCAACACTGTAGTTCCTAGTAGAATCTCTTCTCTCAGGTCATCGAATTTTTTCCTACGAGTCTTTATTTTCAGCAGCACCCCTGTACTTCCTACCTGAGCTCTGCTCTAGGCCTGAGTTGACATGTCCACCCCCTTTTGTTTTTTCTTGGCATAAAATACAGGAGTTGATTTCTCTCTTTCTCTATCATGGAAAGTTACATCCAAACAAGGAAAAGTTTACGTGCTGGGTAAGTAACACATCATTGTGCTGATATTTCCTGATAATTGGGCCTTGAGCTAGTAGTTTGTTATGTCATTTATTTTGTTTCCTGTAAACATAAGGTCCAAAAATACATTTTAAGTTTGATTTCTTTTTCTTTAAGGCTAAAGTTATACAGAACCATTTCTAACATTCCCACCAAGGGAGAAAGGGAGAAAGATAAAGAAGTATGGTCTGCTGATATCAGTAGGACTGAATATGGCAAATTCTTTGCAGTAGGAAGAAGAATTTTTCTTGCTTTTTGTTTTTATAACCATAGACATCACAGTCCATGCATTAAGCTGTTCCTGATGACCTGCCTTTGGCCTGGATCTTCCAGAGTCTAAATTGATTATAACTTCAGACAAGAAATACAATTATGCTTGGCCCCAAAGATCACACAGAATCACAGAATATGCTGAGTTGGAATGGACCAACAAGGATCATTGAGTCCAACCCTTAGCCCCGCACAGGACCATCCCCAAGAGTCACACCACATGCCTGAGAGTATCATCCGAATGCTTCTTGAACTCTGTTAGCCTTGGTGGTGTGACCACTTCCCTGGGAAGCCTGTTCAGTGCTCAACCACCCTCTGGATGAAGAACGTTTTCCTAACATCCAACCTAAACCCCCCCGACACAACTTCAGGCCATTCCCTCAGGTCCTGTCACTGGTCACCACAGAGAAGAGAACAGCGTCTGTCTCTCCTCTTCCCCTCACAAGGAAGTTGTAACTGCAATGAGGTCTCCCCTCAGTCTCTTCTCCAGGCTGAACAGACCAAGTGCCCTCAGCCGCTCCTCACAGGGCTTCCTCTCAAGGCCTGTCACCATCTTTGTTGCCCTTCTTTGGACACTCTCAAATAGCTGAATAACTTTCTTACATTGTAGTGCCCAAAGCACACAAGGTGAGGCCGCCCCAGGGCAGAGCAGAGCAGGACAAGTCCCTCCCTCAGCTGGCTGGCGATGCTTTGCGAGATGCCCCTCAGGACACGTTTGGCCCTCCTGGCTGCCAGGGCACTGCTGACTCAGATTCAACTTGCCATTGACCAGGACCCTCAGGTCCCTTTCCACGGCACTGCTTTCCAGCATCTCATTCCCCAACCTGTACATACATCCAAGGTTGCCCCATCCCAGGTGCAGAATCTGCCACTTCCTCTTGTTGAACTTCCTATGGTTTGTGATTGCCCAGCCCTCTAATTTGTCAAGGTCTCTCTGCAGGGCCTCCCTGCCTTTGAGGGAGTCAACAGCTCCTCCCAGTTTTGTGTCATCTTCAGACTAGCTTAGAATCCCTTCCAGTCCTGTGTCCAAGTCATTTATGAAGATGTTGAAGAGCACAGGGCCTAAGATGGAGCCCTGTGGAACACACTAGTGACAGGTCACCACTCTGTTGTTACCCCACTCACTGTTACCCTCTGTGCTCAACCCATGAGTCAATTGCTCACCCACTGCATGATGTGTTTATCCACCTGTATGTTGGACATTTTGTCCAGGAGAGACAGTATTGAAAGCAAAATCCAAAAAAATTATATTAACTGGCTTCCCTTGATCAACTAGGTGGTGATGACAACTTTGCCTTGTCATAAAAGGAAATCAGGTTGGATAAGCATGACTTTCCTCTCATGAGGCCATGCTGGCTGTGACCAATGACTGCATTGCCTTTCAGGTGTTTTTCAATACTTCCCAGAATAATCTTCTCCATAACTTTACTAGTCCCTGAAGTGAGACTGACAGGTCTGTAGTTTCCGGGGCCCTCCTTCTTGGTCTTCTTGAAAATTTGGACAATGTTCACCAGCTTCCAGTCAGCTGGGACCTCTTTGTATTCCCAAGACAGCTCAAAAATCAATGAGAGAGGTTTTGTGATGACATCATCCATCTCTTTGAGGATTCTGAGACGAAACTGATCAGGCTTCATAGAATTATAGTGATCCAGCTGGAGCAGCAGATCCCACACCATTTCAGGGTTGACTGGGAGTTGAACATTCTTGCAGTCATGGTCCTCCAGCTCAGGGCACTGAGACACCCCTGGTCCATCATCTGTGTTGAAGACAGAGGCAAAGAAAGCATTGAACACCTCTGCCGTGTCTCAGTCCCTCTTTGTGAGATGACCGTCCTCATCCTGTAAGGGGCCGATGATATTTCTATAGTGCCTACTGTTACTAATACATTTGAAGAAACTCTTTTTATTGTTCCCCATGTTTCTGGCAGCTTTAATTCCAGCTGAGCTTTGGCTGCACAAATTTTCTCCCTACAGTAGCAAGCAGCATTTCTGAATTCTTCCCACGTCATTTGACCTTGCTTCCACTGAGCATACCCCTTCCTTTTTTGCCTTATTTCCAAGAGAAAATCCCTGCTCAGCTGAGCCAGCGTCTGCCTCACCTGCTTGACTTCCAGCATTTGGGAATTGCCTGTTCCTGTGCCCTTAGGAGGTGATGTTGGAAAAGTGACCAGCACTGATGAACCCCAGCACCTTAAAAACATTTTCTCAGGGGACCTTACTAACTCCCTGAACAGCCTGAAGTCTGCTCTCCTCATGTCCGGAGTTGAGGTATTGTTGGCACTTTTTCTCCTCAACAGAAACTTTAAATTCAATCGTCTCATGGTCACTGTGGCCACTGACCCACTTTCATGACACTGCAGTTTGGACAGTNATTGTTGGCACTTTTTCTCCTCAACAGAAACTGACCCACTTTCATGACACTGCAGTTTGGACAGTGTCAGAAGACAAGATATAACTGTGTAAAAAAGAAAGACCAAAATTTTGAAAGAGAGAATGAGACACAGGTAGCTATTACATTGCAGAAGGAGCCATCTGCCCAAATTTCCCAGGCTGAAAACATGGCGAAGCCTGACCTTGTTGATTTATATTTTTTTAATTATGAACTGGAAGGAAAAGAAACTTGCAGAGGTGATTCATCACCATCTGTTGTAGGTATCTCTCTGAGGATGTTACAAAATGCTCTCTAGAGATACCTGTTCTACACATCAGGCTTTGAAGGATGTCTTCACGATCTCATTCCACTGTAGACATCCAAGAGCAGTAAGGGAACTTGATTTGGACATCTAACCTTAAGACAGCTGAATTAGTTTGGATGTGCTTCACCTAGTCTTTCTTTTATTTAATTCCATCTTTCCTTTCCAGAAGACAGAGAAGGAAAAGGTTGTGACCATTGTACATGGTGGCCCCAGGTGTTCACTGTGCAATGGACCCAAGGAGATGCTGAGCACAGCAGGATCCTGCAGCAGCTGACATTGCAGTAGTTGAAACCTCAGCAGTAGCTTCTCCAGAGATGAGCTTGGTCACCTGCATCTTAAGCTAGGAAGACTCCAGCATATCCATAGTTCTGTTTTCTGCTGTAAAGCACAGGAAGACTCCTGCCAATATCTCGTGTACCTGCATTCACTGCAAAGAATCAAAAGTGCATGCAGACAGTTGAAGAAAACAACACACCAAACAGCAAGATTTTCTTTATTACCCCATTAAACCCACAGTGAAGAGAAGAAAGGGAAACATGAGTAGACATGAGAGGCACACTTACCTGACTGGGTGCAGACGGATGTAATCTCACTCCAGGATGGAAAACAGAGAGCTGAATTACTGCAAGGATGTGCTTGAGCTAAAAACTTACCCTCATCTCTCTTCAGACCTGAGTTTCATTGCAGAAATTCTGGTGGGGTTGGTACCTGTGAACATCTGCTTGACAGAAATGAGTGTGAAATGCAATAATGCTTGTTCAGCTCTTTGACTTTGTTAAGTGCCTCTAAAACACTGCAAGTGCTACATATATTATTCAACTTTTAAAGGTGTAATGGGAATTGGCAATCATTATTGGCCTGGCCAGAGCCTGTGTCAGATTTGTTCTTGCTGGAATTAAAAAGCATGGCTATTACGATTTGAGTAGGAAAACTCAATCATTAGCTCATATAATTGCCTCATAATATATAAGGACTGGTTTATCTCTCTGTGATCAGACATGGGAAATAAGCTCATAATTCTCATGTCCTGTGTCACCAGCTCTACTACTGGCCATGCTTAAGAGTCCTGCTCAAATTCTGCACAGGTGGAAACTCTGTATAGACCAAGCACATGCAAAAGAGTTGTGTGCAGTGGGAACTCTAGAGATAATGACAGGAAATGACAAAAAAACCCAGAAAACAACATAAATAAAGAAATCTACTCCTACCTTAAAGGTACAACAACACAACCCCATCAGTTTGTTGCCACTGGGCTTCTTGTGCCATCAGACTTCATCAGCCAGACCAAGGCCATGCTCTAGAGGCTGCCTTCTCCCTGCACAGGACCAAAAGGCCAACCATCACAACTGCCCAGCAAAAGTCTGGAAGGTCCTACAGAACATCTGCTCCAGGATCACCACACTGCCTACCCAGAAAACACTTTCTAAAATGCTATCCGGACCCTTAGTGAATGTCAAAAGCTATTGCCTGAGCAGCACAGAAAGAGAGCAGAATACATCCACCAGCACCTGAGCATCTAAGATTACGCCACTTGTACAATTATTATATTAATAAAAGAGAAAAAACCCAAATCTTGTAGTTCTGGCAGCATCTGCAAATGCAGGGTCAGGCCTTCAGTGGAGTGTTGTCTGCTGGAGGAACCTTTCCCTGCTCACACTGTAGAGGAGCAATCTCCCTCTTGATTTAAGCATTAGCTGTTTACAATTAGGCAAGAAGAATAAGCACACGTGATGCCTGTTTTGTTGGATAGCTGGCATTCTTGTAGCAGCTACTGTGCTTGGGGTCCAATTTGCTGTTTGTTTTTCTGCTCTGAGAACGAGGGGCCAAGCGGTTTAGGCTGGACACAGCTGTAAGGAGGGACCACACAAAGGCGGCTACTTGTTAAAATACGGTTGTTTAAATTACTTGTTCGGTATCATCAAAAAGCTCTGTGTGGGGTGAAATCCAATTCTCCAGGTTCGTATTAGCCACCTAAATAATGGTGCTGGCCTTCTTACTGCAGTTTTCTGTTTTGTTCACCACTCACTTCCCAACTTCTTCAAAAGACACAACACAGAGGCTCTGCAGGAAATAGTCTATTCCACCACACAGTCCTGCCGTGTCTCCTACACTCACCCCTGGCTCTGCCCTTAGCAGCTCCCCCAGCCCTGAAAACCCCATAGTTTGAGGAAGGGATAATTGAACAAATAAATTTACAGACTTCCTAGACAATTTAGTNTCTGTCCAACAGAGACAATGCCAGCCACCTCTAATACAGACTCAACACTGGCCACGGCTGAGCCCATCAGCAACGGTGGNTCACTGAATTCCATTAGAGCAAAAATAAAATTAAACAGGCTAATAAAGATCATTAGACAAAAATTTTACGTGTTTTTAAACTGCACTTACAAGAGTCTTTGTCACCTTTCCTAGAATTTGCACATACCACATGCCCATCTTCCTGGGGAGTGGAGAGCACTGTAGGAAAGGTGTAGTTTGATAAGTGTATTGGGTTTGCCATGGTGGGGGACCTTATATGAGAAGGTGCCAGAAGCTTCCCCTCTGTCCAACAGAGACAATGCCAGCCACCTCTAATACAGACTCAACACTGGCCACGGCTGAGCCCATCAGCAACGGTGGTAGCACCTCTGGGATAATAGATTTAAGCAGGAGGAGAAAAAACTGCAACAGCATTTGCAGTCAGAGAAGAGAGGAGTGAGAACATGAGAGAAACAGCTATGCAGCGAAAAAGGGGGAGAAGGTGCTACAGAAACCGGAGCAGAGATTCTCCTGCAGCCCACAGTGCAGCCCATGGAGGTCCACAGGGGAGCAGATACCCACGTGCAACCTGGGGAGAACCTCATGTTGAACAACGTGAATGCCCAAAGGAAACTGTAACCCTCTGGGAAGCCCACACTGGAGCAGGCTACTGGCAGGATGTGTGGCCTGTGGAGAGAGGAGCCCATACTGGAGGTTTGCTGGCAGGACTCTAGACATTGCAGGGGACCCTGTTCTTGAGAGATGCACCCAATAGGAGGGATCCATGCTGGTGCAGTTCATGAAGAACTGTAGCCTGTGGGAAGGACTCTCCTTGGAGAAGCTCATAAAAGACTGTCTCCTGTGGGAGGGAACCCATACTGAAGCAGGGGAGTAAGGAGTCCTCCCTATAAGGAGGAAGAAGCAGCAGAGACAACCTGTGATGAACTGACTACAGCACCCATTGCCCATCACACTGTGCTGCTCAGGTGGAGGAGGTAGAGAATTTGAGAATAAAGTTGAGCCCAGGGCAAGTGAGGGGTGGAGGCTTGCTTCTCATTATCCTACTCTGATTTGATTGGCGATAGACTGGCTCTGGTGGGCATCCAGTGTCCAGACACGGCCAACTCACCACAATAAACAAAGAAAAAATATAAAGGTACGGTAACTTTTTCAGGCTGGGCAATGCAAACATGGAGCTCACCAAGGTTTGGTGCTTTTGAACCAAAATAAAGGGATGCAGTGACGAAGGCCAAGGACTTACTACACAGTAAGTGATGAATGTGACAGAGCAGGATCAGAAAGTCTAGAAGATGAGGATTTTTTTTCTACTTAGAATCAAAGGGAATGTTGTGAAGGTGAAGAAAAGAACGGGTAATGAGGCCAGCTTTAGATACCACATCTGAACGAATAGCCCAGAGGAACCTGAGACTTTCCAAATATCTAAATAAAAGTTTAAGAGAGTCTCCTAGCAGCAGAAATAAAGAACTTTGCCTGGGACTGACTTGTCTCCAGCAAACAGAAATGCTTCAGTGCCAGGGAGCACAAACAAAACTGTGTAAAAACAAGAAGGTTAAATGCAGAATTCACTTGAAATGGGCTTAAAGGCAATAGAAAACCTTTTCACCTCAACCCTTCCTATGCATCTTTCCCCTGTAAAGCTTATCATCAGGCTCTTGAGAGGCATCTCTGACTGTTCAGGAAGACATACTAGTCAGCGGGGACTATTTCGGCACAAGGACAGTCTTCAGAACCCTCTTCAAATGCAAAGAAGAAGAGACTCAAAAGCACATCGTAACTTTCATTGGCCTTATAAATTTGCTCCACTAAAATTGCACTTCTGTAGAACAATCAAGTTTGGGAACATCTCAAAAAATCTTTTGAAGGCCCACTGGAAACCAGCTAGCACCACTTTTGTTGGAAGTTGAACTGGGACAGATGTAGCAGGTAAAAGAACTGAATAAATTTGGTCAAACATATCAGAATTCCACAGGGATGCAGCAGGGATGGACTTGATCTACTGTTCTGACACTGTAATTATCTGCTACCTGATTTATCCTCTACCCTTTATAAGATATGACAGTGTTCACTGATCAAACATAGCTTTTTTTCAATCAGAAGAGGTCAAAACCTCTTGTTTTGTGAGCCAGTGCCTGGCTAACCAGGGCTCTTTGTATTAGTATTCTGACAGTGGCCCAGCAGCAGAGTAGCATGGAGGGTAGCAGTTGTTTTGGTTTGAGCCCACTTTGTGTTTTCCGCCCTAAGCATTGCCTCCAGCCACTTGCCCTTCCTTAAGAGGATTATTTGCTAGTGATATTTTCTTGAAAAAACATCAACACAGTGTAATGCTGTTGCCTGTCCTTAGGAAAAAAAGTGAAGTTAATGACCACGCATATGTCCAGGAGGGATTACTGATGTCATTAATACTTCTTATTTATTTAGTGGCTTAAAAATAACAACAGCAAGAAAACCAGATTTGTCTCAAAACTCTCAGTGCAGGCTAGCTGATCTTGGTAACCTCATGTCCCTCTATTCCCTTCCACCACCCACTTCCACTGCATAGCCTGAGAGAAGCATTTGGCTTTCAGCTCTACAAGCAACAGAAATAGATCTCAGAACCAAAACTTTCCTTCAGGTTGACTCAGATAAACATTTTTTCAGTACTTCCAGTGAATTTAGGCTGCATTTGGAATCATTTTTGGTAAAGACTAGATCACCTGGGTGAAATCATGATAAAAAAATATCTCCCGTGGAGGGGCAGGTCGTGATGGGGAGGACTTCGTGCTCTGTTGTTAAAGGCATTGGTGGAGGCTGGGTGCTCTGATATGGGGGATGGCTTTGCTTCTGGGAGAGCAGAGAGCCAAACTGAAATGCTCCACTGTTCTGAGCAGTGCCCTAAATCCTCAGGAGTCCCTGTTGGCCCTCACTGTCTCTCAGGGAGTGATAGGTTCCATCTGAACCCACAGCTCTTGTCCTGGTGACTGTGGAGAGCATACACCTGCCTCGAACATGTCTATGGGCCTACAGAGCACTTATGCAAACCTGAGCAGCTTCAGCAGAAGGAACTGGAAACACGTCACTACTGACCACAGAGCAAGCCAATGTAAAATACTTGAGTTTGGATCATGGTTGAATTAGAGGATGAATATGAAGTATCGTCTGCTGCAATCCAAATGACTGCCCTCACTCAGTTGAAAAAATTTGGTGTGTAATTCAATGATTTACAGGTAATACACAAATAGAAAAATGTTAAAAGTCATTATGAGTTAGGACTGCAAGACAAAATTAACAACCTGCTTTGGAAACAACTTGTCATTTCTGTGGACCGCTTCCCTCCACCTTCACTTGACACAGGCCTACCAGCTATAGGAATTAATTCCCTTTCCACCCAACAAAAACTTTCTTACAGAAGAAACATCAGTACTCCTTCAATAGCAACTCTGTAGTTATGTTGCAGGTGGGATCTGTATGCGCTACAGCAGGTTTCCAACCTTCTACACAGCACCACTTGTCCATGTCCTTGGACATTGCTCCCAAGGTAACAAAACTCAACACTAAAATTAAAAAATATCTACTGTCGGCATTCATATGTCTCTATCTCAGGACACGGGAAATTCAGTTTCCAGTGTACTTTTCCTCAGAAGAGGAGAAAAGGAGAGTGTATTGTTCCTACTTTATAGAGAACTTGGAGGCCAAGTGGGCTGTCAAGATGTCACACCAAGGAGTTGAGTTTTCAGAATGGGTTGTTGAGATGCTGGGAAAATCTCCAATTATCAAAAGCATAGAAAATAAAATTTAAAAAAATACAAATAAAAAATGGGAAATGTCTACTTACTGGTAGGTAGGTTCACAAGGAACTAGCTGACAGCATGCAGTGTTCAATATTTGAAGCCATCGAAGTGGTCACTGTGTCTGTGCCGCATTTGCTGTCCAGAGGAGGCAACACAAACAAGCTTCTCTGAAGATTTTCTCCCTGTTTCTCCCAACAGTCAGTTACTGGTGGGCTGTGTAGGGGTTTGTGCTCATGTGCCACTGTTGGGTACAAGCCTGGAGACTCAGTTTGACACAGGTGAATATTGAAAGCAATGCAAGTATGGAGAAATCCTGCTTCTCAAAGGCTACATGCAATGTTGGATGTAAAATCCAAAGGGATTGGATTTTGACTCCAAACCCTCAGCTGAAAGAAATATATGGCAACCCAAGGCAGATCTGGGAGACCGTAATTCCATGCAAAATGAGCCAGACTTGTAAATCTATGTAAAACCACGAAAGATAAATCACATATGTACCTACACAGTGAGTCCAATCCATTCACAGTGGGCATGTGGAGTCTGACCCAGCAAGCATCAAGCTGGCCAAATAGAGATTTTCATCAGTCACCCTATGGTTTCTCATCTGCCCTTCACAGTTAAGCATCAGGCTCTTTTTGCTTTTCCAGTGCCACCTGAGCATCCCCTCCTGTCAGTGTGGGCATGCTGAACCTTGCACCTAGAACTGGTGGCCAGCCAACCTGGCAGCTGAAATTATGGGTCAGTAACCTACTGGTATGCATCTGGCCAGTATATCTATACACTGTCTGTTACATGGGGTCAAAAGTACTTCGACACGTTTCGCAGAGATACACTTTGTCAGCTACTAAGGGTGGTTCTTCTGTCCTAAGCTGCTGGAGCTTGTACCTGGGGAAATGTGAGTTTTGCCTCTCCTGTGACCTTTTCTTCCTGCAATGCCTCAACACAAAGACTGGCTACTCTACTGCAAAAGTCAAAAAGCTCCAAAATACTTGAGAGCTGATACTACTCAAATAGACACCCTCTCCCTTGCGTGGTAAAGTAGCAAAATCGGCTCCTTGACAGCCATTCAGAGGTACTCTTGCCCCCACTTTGCAATAGGGAAATTGAGGCATGGCAAGCGTGGGTGACTAGCACAAGGTCATGCATCCCAGTGGGAGTTCTGGGAATAAAGCCCAGAAGCTTCTGGCATATTGAGACACAGGCATATATTTCATACTGCCTTGGCAGGCTGCGGATGCTCTCCTCTCCTCCCCGCACTTCGTGTGCCACAGAAACAGCCTTTGTTCTCCCTAACTTGCCTCCAAATGTTTCAAACATCACTTCTGCTGTGAACTGTAAAACTTGTATTGGGTCTCTATGGAGCACTTGTCCAGACAGTATGTGGCTGTTTCTGCTTGCTGCTAGGCTGGACTTCCTCTGATCCTGACTATTTGCCAACTTCTATACCTCTGATCAGCATATAGGGTCAGTCTGGAGAGCTTGTCTTGACATTTTTACTTGTTAGGAGAACCTCTGGCCACTAACACTGATCACGAGGAGACCTGTTTTCATTTGGTTTTACCAAAATTGTTTAATTTTCTAATTATGATTATAACTTTTGCCCTTTGCTAACTTAGAAAAAGCTAAGGCAAAGAGAGACACCAGACTATTAGCAACCATTGGAAGGTCTAGAACTATGATTTTATTAAACTTCTTGTCCTCTAAAACCTGTGCTGAACATGGGTCAGGTTTTGCAAAGAAGGAATAATTCAGAGCACATCTAGGAGAACTTGTGAGCACCACAGATAACTATTAAATTGTTTGTAGGCTCTCTGCTATTTTTTTTCTTGGAAGAAAGTCCTGACCTTGAAAATTGTGCAAACACGGGAGTTGTACAAACACGTTTCCCCCTCTGCCTTCTTGCCCTGCCTGCAGTACCAGGGACGGTATCACACACTCTCCACACACTGATGACAAGCTGAACTTACAAGAATATGAAGAAAATGTGCCAAACCCACAGAGGGAAATGAAAATCAAATCCCCTTTCTCGCATCAGCGTCAAATTTTTATTTCTTTACAAGATAGGAGCTCAGTGGAAGAGAAACTAAACGATTAAAAAACAGATAAAAACTAGAAAGAAGCTGCATATTCAAGTCATCCACTGCCCTCCCGTGGCTGTGTGTAAAGCACATCCAAAGCACTTTGCAACAGAGGAGGGCCTCATATTCAAGTCCCTGCAAATACATTTGGCAAATTAGTAGATAGTCTTTATTTTGTCATTCCCCACTACTTAATGTTTGGCTGTTGGCTGAAAGATAATTTTTAACTTAAATAGTGGTAGAATATTAGTCAAAAATAACAGAGGGTATGTTAAGCATCCAATTGAAAATTCATAAGAAGGTAGAACGTATTAATAGTTCTCTACAATTTTTAGAAAATTATAATAGTGCATGCTTGTGACAAACTGAATTAAAAAAAAATCTTGCTATAAAACTAAAATTTCCTGAAATTAACCCTGTATTTTTCCTTAGTACAACACAAGAATCCCTGAAAAATTTCTGGATAGAATTACAAAGTCTTATTCATTTACCTGGGCCATTGCCAAAGGGGCAGGATTGGTATGTGTCAAGTGTGTTGGAATCATTATTTTGTGACTTTTGATCCACCCGCATTTCTGGTGTGCAGCATATTTGTTCTAAACCCACACCTGAGGTTTAAGAGATATTCAGCAATCCTAAATCAAAAAACTGAGTAAACTTTTCAGGATTTCTGCTGTTTGCCTAAGCTGTTTCACACTTCCACCAATCAGTAACGTATAAATTGCTAAATTACTGCCCCGCTGCCAACACTGCGCAGGCATATTGTGTTTCTATGAAAATAATGAGAAGATGTGCTGTCACCACAGAGGGGAGCGCTGAAGATCAGATGAAGGACAGGTTGCTGGCAGAAGTGTCACTGCAGATGTGATAATTAAAGGCCAGCATCACTGCTGTGGAAGTCCCCGCCCCATGAGGGGCAGGAGAATCTGGTAGAGGGATGTCTCTTGCTGAGACCCATCACAGCCACCCTGTGAGCTGTTGTGAGGAAACTCCTAAGCAAGAGGATGGAGAGGGAATTTTCACAAATGTACAAGTCTTTCTATATAAATACAGCTCACAGTAAGTAGCCAACACAGAGGGAGAAGGATGGCCCCTGGTTTCCTCTCCAAGAGAACACAGAAGAGAGGACTCAGTTGGTGAGATGCAGCGAAGCCTGGAGGCATTTGTTCCAGCACAACAGCGTCTCCAGAGAGCAAGTGCACTTGAACAGCCGCTTCCAAACACCACAAGAGTAGGCAGTCAGGAACTGAAACAAGTGAAACTAAGGAGGCATATTTGTCACCACAGGAGCATCCAGAAGTCAGCTGAGGATGTTGGCAATACTGTGCTACCACCACCTGTGTATCCATCAAGGAAAGCACAGAAGTGTTTCCAGAGGAATGATTCAGGACACAAATGGGAACTTCCCTGCAGCTGACAGCAACTGATCATCAACAAGGATTCTGCAATAGGAGAAGAAAGGGGCACAAACAACAGAATTATGTACCCTTCCCTGATGTACAAATACAGCAAGATTGGATGGGACATCTTATGTCTCTCTTCTAGGAATAATACATAACTAAAATCAACAACAGTGCCACATGGGCAAGCCCTTGAAGAAAGACATCAGGGTCTTTTTTGTTGCGTCTTCCAGCAGACCTCTTCAGTCTCTCAATTTTCCCCAGGAAAGAAAATAGGAATATTTATGATCGAAATTTTCACTGCTCAATCCTCTCCTAGAGAGATGGCAGACTGCTCGAACAGGAGGGTGCACCATCACCATGTGCAGGAGCAGCCAGCTCCACTGGAGACTTGTCAGAACAACCAGGAGGAGGCTGAACGGCAGAAGCAAACTGAAGGCAAATAAGGTAGAAGCTCAACTTCAGTCCTCCACAAAGATGTTTTGCTGAATGTAAAGTGGATGATTTATTTCTGCTTTCTCATATATGGCTGCTAAGAGATGAAGTACCAAGCAGGGAGCACTACATGTTTTAGAAGCATGGTATGACTGCTGTAGGTGATGTAATTGTGTCGCTGAAAGCTCACGACCTGATTCGCTTGGCTTGAATGTTAAACTGCCTGACTGTAACCTGCTTAGGATGGGGAGGTTAAAGGAGGGAAAGATCAGCACTTTAAATTACAAACATCATTCTGTCATTTAGAGCTCTGGATAAACAAAAACTAATAACGTTTTTCAATACATATGGAACAAAATGCTGACTAAACTAGGTCAGGAGGAGAGCATCCAAAGGGTCTGACATCACCAGTGTCAGTCAATCACTCCTATCTATTTCATTTCATTCACATGTCAAAGAAAAAAATATTTACTTGCCTAACAAAGCTTCGTTTGCTTATGTTTGCAGTGGTCTGATGACATGAGCTACCCTCAGCTCTGGTACAGAGGCAAGTAGGCTTAGATTACAGTTAAAAATGCCACTTCTGTTTGACGGAGATTACACAGAGAGAGAGAATGAAAAACCAGCTAAACGGGGACTTTGTTGGACCTTCCCTTATTCGGGGCATTGTTATACCAGATCAAAATCAGGGTGATTGACACCTAAGTTGTCATTTTAACCCCAGCACAGAGTTTGGGGATGTGCAATTAATAATTGACTCTGGTGCCTCCCAGCAGCATGGAATCAGATAAGGGGCACAAGTGGGAGGCTGCTGCTTGGGCCAGGACTGCATCAAACTCGTTCCTCTAAATTTTTTTTTACTTTGAAGCATCCTTTGATATTGAATCTAGATGGAAATAGGAAAGTTTAATAAGATTTCTAAGCAGAAATGCTGCAGGATGACTCGTTCTCTTCAACATTTTTTACCTCATTGAGTGGCATGGAGCGTATGGAAAGGCTGCACTGGGGGCAGGTCCTCGCAGGCTGCAAGGAAGTACTCACCCCAAAATAAATGACTTGTGTCTCCTTCAAGTCATTCCTGCCATGTTTTGGCATCTGTGAAATTTAATCATCAATGTTTGTAACGAAGGTTGTACAAATTATGATTTTATAAACACATTTACCTGAATATTAAGTATTTTATTTATTATTTCCTTACTCACCGCAGTTTCTTTTCCTTCTTCCCATCTCCTCAGCCATCAAAAGCCAGTAGAGCTGAGAAACTGTTTAATTTAGATGATGAATGGACCTCTTCCTGACTTACAATTCAGTGAGACAAGTATGCACTTAGATTTGTGCAAGTAAAAGAATCTACTGATGTTTACTGCTCATGCTAAAAAGAAACATCAAATGTCAGCAGCAAATACAGAACTTTCTCACCCTATTAGCATGGGAAAGGCTCAATTTTAAGCTAATCAGATAGAAGTTATTCTGAAGCCTTCAAGATGCCACCAAGCTTCAGAGACTGGTTTAGAATGGTAACAAACAGTTTATCACAAAATCTAGCTGGCCTCTTTGCCAGCAGCAGCTACTTTGAGATTGTCTGAATCATCACAGCAATAAAGCAAGGTGCTTCACAGACTTTGTGAACAGCAACCTGTCTGCTGCAGCCACTTGATCTTTGTTGTCAGGTACTGTTGTATTAAATAAGATGGAGAGAAACACCCTCCTGTGGATCTCATCCCTTTCTTCCCCATGAAGTTTTACAACTACTCTAGGTAGAATTTTAAAGCTTCACGTAATAACCATTAGGTTTGTATGTGTAATATGATTGTCTGTCTTCTATTATCCTCCTCCTATTCAAAGCTTCTGGTTTACCCCATTTCTTGCACTTTTTCCCTCATCAGTCATGGCTGTTTGTCAGCATGTATCACATACATGGTCCTTTCTGACATTGCCTGACGCTACCTGGCTCGGGTGAAGCAAGTTCCCAAAGTTCTCCAAAATCCATGCATGGATTAAAATATATATATAGTAATAGACAAAGGAAATCATTATGAAGCACTTGATTTTTGTGCGTCTTGTTAGCCAGCTCCCAAAACACAGAGGGTTTAGTTTATGATCATACCATCCATTCTTTTTTGTCAGTTTTAGGCTTATTGTAAAAGTACTAATATTTTCATGGCTTTCAATTAAATACTGAAGACTTCTTTAACAACTTTTCTATGGGATTTGATTTTGTGAAGCACTTCAGTAAGCAGGCTTTAAAAAGATTGCTCTTCACTCTGATACCCCAAGTGCGTTCCAAATGGATTCATGGCTATATAAATAGTGAATCAGAGTTGCTTTTTTCTCTTAAGTTAAGGTTTGCTCTTGGCCTCACAGCAGAAAGCAAATAACTGTCAACATGGCAGGTAGAAATTCTTCATATCATCCTCACACTTTTACAGTCCTTTGTTATTCTGTGGGGTTTTGGTGGCTGTCTATGAGCTATAATGAAATCTCAACCAACATTTTTTCAAACATGTAGATTAAAGTAATTGAAATGTTTTGAATTATTTTATGGGCATAGAAGGGCTGGCATCAGCTTTCAGAAAATAGTTGGGAGAATATCTACTATTCAGATAGCACAAAGCCTGGGAAGGCAAAGAAGATACAGTCCCACCTTTAAAATGTGTAATGGTACTTTACAGTTGAAATATTTCAAGAAAGTTCTCGGGAGCTGTGAGAGGAAAAGCATGGGCTGTTCATAACTTGCACAACAACCCAGCAGAGAGGATGCACAAAATTCACCCTCTGCTTTATGAAAACATGCACACATTTCGAGCCACCTGCCTTCACAGTGATGCTTACTTCATCAGCAAACCTTCACATTTTCCCCTTCTGAATCATTGTGCAACAGTGAATCACTGATGATCTTCAGCAGTGGGACCAAAAATAGGGCTGGGCACAGGAGAAGGCTGGGGTAGGGGGAACCTTTCCTATGTTCAGCCCTAGGTCTTCTAAGCAACAGTGAGCACTCTGCCCCACCTCCAAGTACTTCAGATCCTCCTGGAAGCAATCACCTTTCCCTGCTCCACAGGCTATTTCTGCAATGCTGAACTCACAGTGCCAAGAAGCCAAGCCGACAAGAGGCACATTAGCATTCTGTGAAGTTTGCAGCCTGAGTAATTATGGTTTTCTTTGTCACAGTGAATCACTGCATGTGAAATTACGGCAATTTCTCTATGTGTAGATGTAGTTGATAAATCAAAGCTGCTTATTAGATAATAACTGTGCTTCAGGTGGCTCTCAAACAAATTCTGCCTTCAATAGGATGGCGAACGATGGCTCAACCTCAAACCCTTCATGCCTGGGCAGAGAAAATTCAGCATCTTTCACTACTCTCTCTAAGGTCAGCACACCCTCAGCCACTGCAGATTCTACTGCGCAGGACAGAAAAATTGCTTCTGCCTGGTGATAGCCCATGCCTCCTCTCTCCAAATGGTATTATTTCTGTAACACATTTCTCCTTTAAATAATTTCCTCCCTGTTTTAACAAACAAGGCTTAATTTTAGACCCTCAACTTCAATCCTAGAGTAATCAGCACTTCTCTAAGACCCTCTAACCCACACAAAGTGCACCTCCTAAGGATCCCCTTCCTGCCTATTGCTTGCTTGTCTTTTCTTCTTTCTTTGAGTCTACTCACTGGCTCTTCCTATATCAAATTCCAGTTTTTTGCACTTAGTTTCAAGGCTCGACAACTCTGTCTTTTCAGTCTTGTCTATTACTGCATCTATAAACTTGTTAGCATTTTTGTAGCACCCAGAAACTATGGTAATGACTGCCACAGAGAAGCTCATGAGGAAATTAATCATTCTGTTTCCATTGCAGGACTTGAATCCTGTGCAGTCAATAAGGCTTGGGGGTCACACTTCAAATAAAATCTCCACCAGGTCATCATTAATTCACCAGCCTCTACCTCCTGCACCAGACGAGGCAAAGGTAAAAAAAAAAAAAAAANATCTGCACTCAATACTTAACAAAAAGAGGCAACATAAAAACTGTGCAAGCAATGGAGCTCTGGTCTAACCTCAGAGCGCTTAATGTTACAGCCTGAAGTTCCCTTGATCAGCTTCATCTTTCTGAAATGATTCGTCATTTCCTAGAAAAAGTACCAAACTAGAGGTGATGGCTGGGCTTTCAGGTAAAGACACAGCCATTTTCATGTGGGATTCAGCTGGGGATTAAGAGATGTTAATTTTGATGTCTGACAGTAGGGTACACTCCTGAGCCGTATGTTCATCTTCCACTACCACCCATGGAGATCTGGGCCATGTGGTCAGTGCAGTGAGAGCAGTTCAGCGCACCTGACAGCAGATACCGGCTCTGCTGAGGAGCCCTGAGGTTGCACGGACCACTTGAAACGCATCTTCATGGACTGCAACAACACATACACCTGGGGAAGCCTAGCAAAGTCTTCATATAAAATCAAATATACGTGGCCAAATCCACAGCCAAACACTGCAACAAGAAACTAGCTTTCTCTTATCTCTCTTGCTGCACCATTTTACTTGGATTGCAAACCTCACGGTGGGCAGTCTGAATCACTAAAGAACATTGCTCGCAAGGACTCAAATGCTGGCTGGATTATTTGGGATCTACCACAATATAAACATAGAATAATATTAGTTGCAACACCACCACCACCATCACTTTCTTTTCACTTCCCTTTAAAGTGGTTATCCAAGGTAGTATTCAGTTCCCTGAAAGCAGCTGTTTAGCCATCATTTTAGATGCTGTAAAATAGCCTGTCTGGCCTCCAGCTGCTGGTCCTGGTCTTAGGTCTCACCTGGGTCCTGCCAGCCTGCTCTACACAGATACGCCAGGTCTCCCAAGAGATACTGAGCACCTACCTTGCACAATTGAATCCCAGTCTCACAGCAGACATCAGCATGGCGAAAAAGCTGACAGAGACTGCAAGTCACTCCTATTAACAATTTAACTGAAAAATGAGCAATATTAGAACCATAGAATGGTTTACACTTGAATGGACCTTTACAGGTCATACAGTACAATCCCACTGCAATGAGCGGGGACATTGCCACACAGGATACAGCTCAATGGCTTTTCAGGAAACTTATCTGTGCCATTCCCTTAGGGGTGCTGTCCTGGGACACTCTTGGACCACATGCCTCTATCTTCTCACATAGAAAAGACAGGCACTCACCCTCACCTTTTTTGCAGCACTCTGAAATAAGGATCAGGCTTACCACCAGTTACTATGACCAAATTCCCACCAGGAAGGCTGCACTAAGCAGCTCCATGTGCCCACATGGGCCAGAACTACCGCGTATCATCCAGAATATTTCCCACATGCCCTAATTTAAAGTTTTTGTGACTGGGGCATAAACAGAGTTTGTGAGTATTTCACCAACACAGAAGTTCACTGGAACAGAGAGAGACGTAACCTTGACAGGACTCTCAACTTTGGCTGCCAGTTCTTCTGAGTTCGCAATATTTAACGTTTCAAGTCCTGTATTTCAACCAAGGTGCACGTTTCTGACCTCTGTGTTTATCAAATACATTGAAATTTCTAGCTTTCATAGATAAAAAGGTCCATAAACAACCTCACCAGCCATAAAACCGCAAGGCAGTGAAAAGAGTTAAAAGTCTATTCAGAATGGTACTAGAGGTTTGGGCCTGACTTGTCTTTGTCCTTTTTTTATTTTTTACAGTTTAGGTAGGTGACATGCACCTGCAACACTGACACCATCACTTACCAAGCTGGATTTGCTGTCAAGCCTCAACAAGGTCTGAAAGCACCTGCGTGTAGTCTTGCACCTTTATCACCTGCATGCTGTTGTCCCATATTTCTTCCAGCAAGGTCACACCTTCTGTCACACAGCCCCTGTGTTCCATTCAGGGCATGCTAAGTCTGGCTATGGACTTGCACTTGCTGAAGATTTTCAAAAATACCATTGTACCATGAAATTAGCCATCACAGTGCTCTGAGCAAAGACCCCAAAAATTACGCACTCCTGACAGAGTTACCTTCTCAGGATTATTTATTTTCACCCTGGTAGCAGTAGTCACAAAACAGAGAGAGAGGAGCAGGAACCTCTCTTCACACCCAAGTTTATGTGCAGTCCTTACTCTTGTGCTAGCCCCTTAAATTCTTCCTGCAGTGTCAAGGGGAGAGGGGAATGAGTGACAGAATGAATCCCTCTAAACAATGCTGGTGGCTGAAGTATTTGCTTGGGGAGATGAGGGTTTAACTCACTGCCCATGAAGAGTTCACACTCCCCACTCTGAAGAGAGCACCTCTCAGCTGTTCACAGCTCTACAGAAAGCAAGAAAGCACAGACACAGAATAAGGACATGAACCAGAAAGATATTTTAGATCCATTAGTTATAATTTACACACCAATGACATACAGCATAAAGACAAAATATACAGATTTTCATATATATGTACATGGATCAACACAGTGCACAATTTAAAGTTATGTTACAATTAAGTGTACAATTTTAAATATGGCTTTATAAACTAGTAATAATAACAGTTCTAAAATAATGTATGTTTCATGTAAGTTTATAGATAAACAACATAATGCAGCTACAGCATTAGAGTCCACATTTAGAAATGTGTTGCTTCATTTTTCAGTTAAACCTTGCACACTGCAGCTAGCTGGGTATATCCCTCACCCCACAACCATTTACATACACTCTATTCTTGCTGGATTGCACACTCCTGTCTTTGGGACTTGCCTTCCTCAAGTATCCTGAAAAACAAAAATCTGTATATTTGAGGAAAGGTAAGTCATAAAAACAATCTAAGAAATGAGGAAAGAACACACACAATCATAGTGCCCAGTGAAAATATCAACATGACTAGTGCAGCTTAAAAAAGCACTTTTTGTTTAGGGAGCTTAAAAAAGAACAACAATCACATCTTGTTTGTCTTACAATCTCAAGTAAAGCAAGTTTTTACTTGAGTAGAATTAGACAGGAATAAGAGAAGTGGTAAATTCTGAGTCACTTGGAAGCTCAGTTGGAAACTCGAGCACTCCTGAGGCAAATGATACTTTTGTCAATGATTTCAATCTGGGGCATGATTTTATTTGTTCTGCAGAAGATGAATGCCTTTTGGAAGGATATGTGTCAGCTTTAGCTTCTTGAGTTGAATGTGGAACACATTACACAAAATCCCACAATCCTTTTTATGCTCAAGTCTGACCAAATGCCCACAATGATCTCTTCTGGTCTTGAAAAACCTGGGAGTAAACCTGAGTACAACCAGGACATGGTACTAAGTTTATCACGGTAGTGACACACATTGTTTTTATTGACTGGGATTCCTGTGCTGTACACAGACATACCACTTTGTTTTTCAAGTGCCTCAGGGAGCTGCAGAAACCTCTGCTGAGAAGTATTTCACATTACGGTACTTCCATAGGGAAGGAGTGCAAAAGAAGCCTCCCTGATGGCCATCAAAGAGAGGAGTGCCCAAAACCACTGAGACAGAGCTGAATCATGTTGAAACACTTCTCTCCACTAAGGCAAAGCTGTAAAGACTTGGGGTCATTGGCATGAAAATTAAATCCACCCTCCCACCAGCACCCCATGTGGTGCAGAGGAACATCTTCACATCAGCTGAATATAACAGCCTGTGCTCATCAGTAGGCTCAAAGCTATGCTAACTGCAATGCTCTGGAAAGGGGTCAAACCCAAAGAGATCACTGTCCTTGCTGCTCATCACCAGGACACAGCATAGGGACAAGATGACAGCACACTGAAGCCTCATCAGAGCCACAACTGCCAAAATGGGCCCTTACACTGTCTACCTAGCCCTAACCAATACCTGAGGCATGGCACAGCACACACCAAAACCTGCAGCACTGATCAACTGCTGAAAGCCTCCTCATTCAGTACCTCTAGTCCTCTTGGCCCATGCAATTAAAGAGTATGACCTGGGTGCTCCTCTGGACCACAGCCACTGATATGTATGGGCAGGACTCATATCTGTGCTATGTGTATCTGTTTCCATATGCCAGCTACTGGACCACCCAACTTAATCCTGCACTTAGAGCACATAATTTGCTTTATTCCTATCATATGCCTAAGTTATAATTTTGCAGTACTTGGTGAGGGAGGGAGGGTTAGGCCAAACAGCTACTTGTCAGAAAACAGATTCAAATTCTTATTCAAACATCTAAGGACAAGACCCACTTGAATTCATCCCCTGCCACAGAAATTTCACTTGGTGAGTTGCCCTGTATAAATCTGCACATAACACACTTTTCCAGCAGGCAATATTTTGTAAGGCTTAGCATCTGACAGATACAGCCCTTTCAAGGAAAACAGTATGAAACTGTCATGATTACTTGAGCAGACATCACTGACAAAAGCAAATTTGTGCCTGAACTGTTGCTGCAGAAATATTTCAGGCAGTATTTTTTCAAAAAGAATATAGATCTAGAGGGACATTGCCAAGGTTTTAAAGATCAAAATGTGTTACTTGCAGTGCTATAATTGGATGGAAACAGTCCTCCAGATCTGAAACATCAGGTTCAGTTTGGTTTTTAAATCAAACACCACATTTGCAGAATTTCTGTAGGACTTATATACTCCAGCGCCTGTTTTCCCCAGTCGGTAACAGTGAGCTCTGCTGACAGAGCCAATGAGTCCGACAGGGGTAAGCAAATCCCTTCTGACATGACAGAGTGTCACACAGTCAAACACTGCAATTCACATTTTTCAAAAAAGCCAAAAAACACCAGACTGCTTCAAATTTAACTCCAGTGAAAATGTAGGGCTTGCTTTAAACTCCCATTTGCCAAATGAGGAGCAGACCAATTAATTACTCATTCTCTTAAAGCAGCACTATGGAAACAAAGGCAGCACTCAGCCTTTGGTGGTATTTTAGGTAAAGTAACCAGGAAGAATGGCACTGTCTCCTTATCAGGATGTGGGGTTATGCAGAGCAGGGGTTGCCCCTGGCCACTGGAACAGGGGCATTAGCCAAGCCACAGGTGCAGCCCAAGTCCTCTGGCAGCAACCCACCACTTGACACTCTGTGTCCCACCCTGCCCGCTCCTACCTGCTGCCTCCTTCAATGACCATCCAAGGGTTCCCCTGCCCTATTTTGAGAGGGGTTGGACAGTGTAGATGAGCCCTAAGACAACTTTCCTTCTGCCAGTACCATGCACCACCATCTACCCCAAACTAGCCTGGGGCTGTGGCTAGGACCAGGTTTGGCACTGGGAGCTGTGATGCTCTCAGACCTCATGGACATCTGACTCTTTTTTCAAGGGTCCCTGAACCCTTCCTAACATGACCCCATAGTGAGTGTCTGGCTGTGGCAGTAGGACCCCATCCAGGAAAAAACTTCATGAGGTCCATGTTACCTCACACATGACATTGTGGCATACATCACCCTCCAGCTCCAGATAAAAGCATTCATCCTAAACTCACCCACCAGTAGGTTGGCAATCCGCAGCTGTCCCATGGCTGCAGAAACACATGATGACTCTCATCCCCATCAGCAGCACAGCCAGGACTCCCATCATCCCTACAATGCACTTGCATGCAATTCTGATCAGTGAGGGAGTAAAAAATGGAAAGAAAGAAAAAAAAAAAAACCACGAAAGGAAATAAAGATGCTCTCCAACTATTTTTAGTCCTGTACAGCCCCTCAGCACTAACATTAAAAATAGATATGATGGCATGGGAAAAAAAGTCTGAAATAAAAAGACACTGCAGGATTAAGAAAATGTTGCTCTCTTAGCAAAATTCTGGAAAGCCAAAAAAAAAAAGGTTCCCTTTTTAAGAAAACACATCTCTTTTTTTTTTTGCCCATGCAAACCAAAATGAATTAACACTTTTTCATAGATGTTTAAAAAGTTTGGGTTTTTTAACTTCTTTTGTTTTCCCACAATACTTTACCAAGAGCAGCTTTCAAAAGAAAAAGTGTGGATCAAAACCTTGTAAAGAGGTCTAACAGTCAATATTTGTTTCTAAAAGGGATAAATAAACCCAAGGATCTCCTACCCAACCTTGACAAAGTACATCCATAAATTCTTAGAGAGATGTCATTTCTTAATTTCATCTCTAATTTGACAAATGGCCAAAATCAAAAAGGCAAACTTTACTTAGAGTAGCTGTCATGAGTAAAAAGCCAACTAACTTCTCCCAACTAACCTCTCCTCTAAAATAAGCTGAAGAGAGTCCCTCAGAAAGGCATGTGATAAGCTGCAAAATACATTCACCTCATTGATTAACCCTGAAAACTTCAGCTGACAGCAGAAAGCCTCTTACCCTTCTACAACCCCTTGTGATCTGCTCTTCTTCACCTCCTCCAAGGGCATGCCCATTACCTGGCTGGTCAGGATGTGGTTCAGCCTCTGTTGAAGTACACCAGTTATGTGAAACAAAAAGACAAACATATAAGAACATAATGATGGCCCTACCAAACACCTCCATCCTTGGCACAGCTTCCCATGCCAATGGCTCTATATGCCATTCCAGCAGCATTGAGAGCTGACAGACAAATGAGGCCATGGCATGACAGCAGCTGTGCACTGCACTGGCACCTCCTGTCTCTGCACCTGCCGCTGCCTGCAGCCACACAGAATCCAGATCCTGCCACATGTACGTGGGAGGGTAAAATGACATTGCTGACTTCTGGTTAACCTGGGCTTCAAAGGCCACTGATCTGTCAGCCCACCAAAGTTATAAAGGTGATACTGTCCACTGAACTCGGGCTGGCCTTTTAATAACTGGGACTCATCTGCTGCACACCTCTCTCTGCTGAAAAAACGGAGAAAGCACAGCCTTCAGACTTGCATGGGTAAAGGAATGAGAACATCTCCATCAGAATTTCCAACACACTAATGTTTTTAGAGAAGAGTTCTTTGATCCAGATGCCCTTTATGCAGACACGAATACCTAGATTTCTGCAGATAAAATCTGTCCTGATTTGGCCACTGAGTTACACAAGCATTTCAGGCCATCGCCTCTGTGCTTTCAAGCTCAGCACTTATCTTCATGTGACCTATTCTTGTGCTTAGTTTACTGAGAAGGGTCCCAAGTAACTGGATGATGTCTTCCTCCTTCTCAGTTTGGTTTGGTTTTCAAACGATACTTTCTGGCAACATTGACTGCAACATGGCTCCAAGGATATGCCTGGGGAATTAAGGAAAGCGGTGCAACTGTTCCAAGGTGTGCAAACTTGCCAGCTTTCACTGTGGTGGCTCCCATGCGTGAACAGACCCGGGAGGTCACTGCAGGCATGTGTGTCCCTGCTTTCAGAGCCACAACCAGCACCGTGTTTCCCCAGAGCAAGCGCTTTCCTATGCAGGAGGCACTCCAAGATCCAAGAGAGCAAGCTATTCTTTGAAAGCTGGAGTTATTTCAAGCTCCAGACTATTAGGACTACTAACAATTAACAACCTAAAGCAGTTGTCTGCCCTGTCTGCTCCCAGAATATATGGCACAACCAACGCATTATAAAAATTTTGCTGAGGGATCCTGATTCATCTAACTGTAAATCACTGAGAAATTCATAATTAATTTTTTTTTAAATGAGCCACCAACAAAGTCTGCAGTCAAATTCCTGATGTTATATCCATATTTACAAATACAACAGCTGTCTTCATGTTTTATATGCTCCATCTCTACCTAAAGCCAGCTAGTTGTGGTCAAGCAACACTGATGTACCTGCCTAAGTTTAATGTCTTAAGTCCAGTGGATTTATTCTCATCTCTAACCTGCATTAAGAGAGACAAGAACATGAAGCATATCAGAATCTGTGCAACCATTCCCAGTTCCAGACTCACAAATGTGCTAGCAAAGGTCACTTAAAATCAATTCCAGCCATGCTTTCAGTTCCTGTATATCCCCACAGATGGTAGTGGTGACAGAACTGTCCTGTCTCAACTGCCTCCCATACGTCAGCTTTAGGGATTGTGCCCTGTAAGCCAGCACAGAGCCCAGCACCCACTGAAGCACCTTCCTAGACAGCTCTAAAGCCTTTTGTTGCCTGGACCAACATCTTACAACTACACAGTATCCCAAGTCTACTAATACTCCAAATTGCTTTGCAACTTTCATGGGTTTGCTAAGGCCTGTTGACAAAGAGCACACAAGTACCCCCTGCTGAGACTAGGCTTTTAGTAACAAATTGCAATTCTTTAACCTTGCCTAGCAATAGCAGACAGCAGCCAGGGGCAGGGAGGAAAAACATAATAATAATTCAACAACACAGAAGAAATTTGGCCAACATATATTCCAGATGAGTATCTGGGAGATTATACATTAACAGATATCTCCCTCCTGAATAAAAATATTCTAGACTAGCGATTTCAATCTTCTACAAAGAACAAGACACACTAACTAGCTCCCTTCTGTAGGAAAGTGCCGCGGTTATGGGCAAGGGAAAAGATTCAGACCGGCGGGTTCTTAGCTTCTAAGCTGCAGTTAGCCGCGACTGAGCCCCGAAAGAAGAGACGTAGGCACGGTGTGCAGTTCAGGCACATGGACCGATCTACTTTATTGTAAAGGGTGATGGGTATTTAAAGGGCAGAAAAAGGGGAGGTCCTGGGAAATCGATCCCTGGACCGGTGATTGGTAGGGTGACAGGATTGGCAGGGGAATGGGAGTGACACAAAGGGAACATGTCCAGGCAAGCTACCCTCAATGACCCTGTACACAGTATCTCGAACAAGACACACTAACCAGCTCCCTTCTGTAGGAAAGTGTTTTCCTCCAGCTTTCTCTGACTGTCTCAAAAAGAACTGGGAGCAGTTCTTACCTGCAGACATTGTAATATATGCACCTGAAGTACAGGTAGCTTTCAAATAAAATCCCCCTGAAACTTCACAAAATCATAGAATCTTTTAGGTTGGAAAAGACCTTTGAGATCATCAAGTCTAACTGTTAACCCAGAACTGCCAAGGCCACCACCAAAAAACGTCCCTAAGTGCCACATCTGTGTGGCTATTAAATACCTCCAGGGATGGTGACTCGATTGCTTTCCTGAGCAGACTGTTCCAATGCCTGGCAACCCTTTCAGTGAAGAAGGTTTTTCCCAATATTCAGTCTAAACCTCCCTGGGTACAACTTCAGGCCATTTCTTCTTAAACTATTGCTTGTTACTTGGGAGAAGAGACTAATCCCTGCTTCACCACAACCTCTTCTCTAGTTGTAGAGAGCAATAAGGTCCCTCCCAGCCTCCTTTTCTCCCCGCTATACAGTCCCAGCTCCCTCAGCCATTCTTTTGTGTTCCAGCCCCTCCATCAGCTTCATTGCCTTTCTCTGAGCACTTTACAGCACCTCAGTGTCCTTCTTGTAGTGAAGGGCCCAGAACTGAACAAAAGACTCAAGATGTGGCCTCATCAGTGTCAAGCACAGGGGGATGATAATTGCCGTAGTCCTGTTGCTGACACAAGCCCGGATGCTGTATGCAGCTGATCCACCTGGGCACACCACTGGCTCATACTGAGATGGCAGTCAACCAGCACCCCCAGGGCTTTTTCATTACAGCAACAATCATTTTATTCTGTGGAAGAAAGCAGTGCCAGTCATACCTCTTTCATTTTTGTCCTCAACCCAATCCTTTAAAGGTAAGATATCAACACAAACCAGTTGTGACAAATGCTCCACTTCCCAGAAGTCAGTCCCACCTGGATGGGGGATTTGGTTTTGAACATGAAAAAAAAACGTAGATTGAAAGGTCCTGTTGCCCTCTAGACCTCCAGTTTGCCCATGTGTGTTTTAAGTAAGTGTTTACCTTGGTTCCACCTGCACAGTTAGACAAAATGAAATACAGTTGAAATAGTCCAAGTAGCACGTGACAGCTGAGTCAAGCACAATGGTCTCTTCCAAAGTGGTATAAACCTCTTCCTGACCTGAAGGAGAAAACAAATCAGACTGATCCCAAGAAACAGCTTATCTGCAAAATGGGAGACACTTGTAGATATCACTTGCATTGTTCATGATCTCTGTACTCATCCATGTCCACATCTGAATCAAAGAGGGAGTGGCCAGTGTAATCGGTGTCAGGGGTTTGAGAAATACTGTTCCCTTCTTCATCAAATGTTTCTGTCCTTGAATAAAAACTGAAGTCCTGCAAAGGGGAGTAAGTCTTGCTTGCTTCGCTGCTCTCTTCAGATTCATACAGAGTGTTATCATCGTCATGGTGCCATTCTGGCCAAAATTTCCTCCTTATTCTTTCACAATACATAGCAAGGTTAATCAGCTCACCTGCAACACAGCACAACAGACATCAGTAAATATATCTAGTCAATAATGATCTAACTCACCTGCTAAGGCAAGAACACAAAAGCACTGTTTGGAAACAAATTGTGGAGGCTCTTTCCAAAGAGCTTTCAAAATTCCAAGATCTCATAAATCCTCTTAGCAGCTCTGTTTGTAATTTTCATCTAGCTTAAAACACATATTATTAACCCACATATAACAAGAAGCTTCTCTACGGACACCATCCATAACGCTGCTGATTCCTTGAGAACGCACGCAGAATCAGTCTGGAGGAGAAAAGACAACGCAGAAAGAACCGTGCCTCACCAACACTGCCTATGGAGACTTTCTGCTGTGCCTTTTGCAACCGGCCTTGCCTATCTCGCATCGGCCTCTTTAGCCATCAGTGCACTTGCAGCAAGCGTGGGTAGAGCCCTTCCCAAATCTTCGTTCGCGAAGCCCAGCCATGATGATGATAACAAGAAGGGTTACAAAGGAATAAACACAAATGCATGTTCACACAAATAACAAAATAACCATCCCAAATTCTACCCTTTAAGAAATAATTCAAGACAAGACACTAACATTGTAAGGTTTTCATAGTAAAATTTTTTCTTTAATTGCAGACACCTAGTTCCTGAAGACAGAATTTGATCCTATATATGCACAATATACTGACTAAATGCAGTGGAATTTAGGTTTTCCACCACCAGATGGCAGCGTTGTCTGCAACATAAATTCACATTTTTAAGTTTTCACATGGTCACTGGTTCTGTCTTAGTGCTCCCAGCCTTAGTACCTTAGGCCTTATGTTTACACACACGTGTATGCTTACAAAACAAATCATAAAAAAAATTCAAGGAAGAAATAAATAATAGCGTATTAAGGGGGAGCTGTATTCGGAACCTGTATTCACAATAGCATGAGTAGGTGCATGGGTACAGAGAATCAACCATACTCCTTGGGTATTTCCATCTATTACCTTCTATTTATTTTCATTAGAGACAAACGAATTCAACAAACAGTATTTTTTTCTAGAAAGACATAAGCCCTTCAGAATTTCATCCAAACATCATCAAAGGGAAGAACTGAATATCCAATACTTATGTCATCATCTCAAGTGTTCATGATTTGAGGAAAAGGGTAAGTTTATGCTTCCTAACTGTCAATTTAGGAGAGGTCTCTTGTACAGAGTAGATTTACAGGTCAGATTCTTTCCTTTTACACCTATTTCACATCCTTTTCTTGCTTAGCACTTTCCATTTTTCACACTGTATGGTTTTATTCTGAAAAGGGATGCAAAGATACTTTAACATCTATACCACTCCACTCTCTGTGGTGGGGAGGAGTATGCTGGTTTCCAATTTATGCCAAAGCACAGCAACCCCAAAGTGAGGCTGGATTTCTTCCTGGCCCAGCATCTTCAATAATAGCAAAGGCTGTAACTTCAGTGGGACAACAGCACCTGCATTTCTCCTATCAAGAAAACTACTCAGTTCAGCAGAATTTGGCTCATGACTGCGCTTCTGTCTTGTCATACTTTATCCAGCATTCATTCCTGAAAGGCTTTAAGCCTTTGCATATTAAAGAGGGAAAAGATCAGGTACAGGAATAGAAACAATTACTGTGTAGAACATTAAAGAGAAAACAAACAAGAATTTTAAGGGAAAACAACATTACAGCATTAGGATACAAATGCTACAACAAAAGCAAGAACAGTTTGTGATGCAGATAAAGTACTGCAGTGTTCAAAATGTCCTTCCAAGGAACTGCAAGTTTAAACAGGGAGAATGCCACCAAGAGCTTTTCATCAGAGATATCTCAAGCTTTCTTACCTTTGATTAGTCTCTCTGGTCGAGTTCCTGGTAGTGTCCACATTGCCTGTGCTAGATGTCCAAAGACAGTGGCATCAACAGTGGAAACAGTTGATCCCATAATATACTTCTTGTCACCTGTAAATAAAACAGAAAACATTTCTTGACTGGATGCCACTTCTCGGTCATTTAAAAAAAAAAAAAATCCATGGTTACGTCTTTAGCATATTTTTTTTACTAAAATGATTTAAATGAAAAGGGTCACTAGTTCAAAGACAGGGATTCAACACCAAACATCGTTCCAAAGCCGTTGCTAGGGTGCAGCAGGTGAAATCCATTACTGCAGCTTGCCCTGTGCTCACTCACCACTTCTATAACCAGGCCACTTACACAGCCACCACTGGCCAAGGAACCTCCTCCACTCACACCTGGCAGCACCCACACACTGTACTTGTTCTACTGCATTTAAAACACGCCCTGCAGCCAGCAGGTGCCTGAAAGCACAATTCTCGCCTCAGTGTAAACCCAGAACTGTTCAATCATGGTTCAAAATCATGAACTTTCTAAAAGAAGCCGGTCACCCTTCATCTCTCATGCATGCAGATCCAGGTTCAATTTACTCATCTGATCTGCCAAAAAAAGAAAAGTCATACCCAAAGCATTCCTCTCTCCCTACTTGTTCAGGCTGAAACAGATGCACCAGTCAGATTGGCAGCAACTGCTCAGAAATGACCAGGAAGAGGACAAAGCTGTAGATGGGAGTGAACAGGTCCTCTCACACATCACCAGCGCAGTGCCCCCAACCCACACTGGTCCCTGGCAGGTAAAAACCAAATAGAGTCATATCAGGCACACAGGCAGTAAGCCAACCAGCAGCCCTTTGGAACCGGCCTGGTCCAGAGGAGGGACATAGCTGCTTCACACAGCTATTCTGCATACCTCTAGACACCCCCAATGTCATGATGGTCCTAAATGACCACCGCAAAACAAACAGATTGATAACTAAGACAAAGAAGAAAAGTCACATTTCAAAGCCACTGTTTGCAAAAAAACATCCAGTATAAACTTGTTTTCCCATCACAGGAATGAGAACTGCAGTAAAGACTACACAGAGAGCATGCAGGTGAAACATGCAGTATTGCAGAGGTCAAGTTAGCTGCTTGCACTGTTCCTGCCTTGGCCCAAAGTGCTATAAAACTGCAAAATGCAGTACATAATTGACTTCTCAAAATCCCATCTCCCCAGGGCATTCTTCCCCTGACCACTATAAGCTGCCTGTAATTCAGCAGGTTATTAAATGTTAGGGTTATTGAGAGAGTCTAGAGAAACTGTCCAGCAGTAAAATGAATCAAATTCCAGTGTACAGCACAAGGAATGCTGCCATCCCCCTGTACAAGAGTGTAGCAAAGTGGTGTTTGGGAATAACCAGTAACAATAACCTCCTCTGGTCTATCTGATGCCATTTTAACATGGAGGAAAGTCTCCCTAGCTCTTTCACAGTTGCATCAATCCGTTGTTTGAAAACTCTATACAGGGTAAATGTTGTGTCCTTTCAGTATTTATCTGACACCTAAGCATTCACTGATCTCAAAACAGCTCAAAAATTGGTCCCTAAACCACAGGTTATATGCCAACACTAGGAATTTAGCACCATATAACCAAGTTTTGAGATTTGATCCATAGTGATGTTGTGCTCAGAAGTAATATTGCCATTTCCATCTTGTTACAACTAAGGCAGGCAGTGAGTGAGGGCTGAACCATTCCTCTCTCTGGTTCACCAGGCAGAACACCCCACACCTTCAGGTGCACAGACACAAAGGGAAAGAAGAGGAAATAAAGCTGTGAATCTGTTTTAAGTCAGGCTGCACAACAAAATACAGCCTCTCTGCACATTTCCTCCCACTAATCCCAATCTGCTCTCAAAATTTCCAGTGTCCAGAAGACTGATAGACTTGATGCCTCTGTGTTCATGTTTAGGCCAGAATTCACAGTGCCTTTCACATCAAGGCTGTGATAGTGCTGATTATTTCAAACACCCCTCTGCAACCTCCAGCCAATCCAATGGAAATTAAGTCACCTCGTCACACGGGACTTGGATCAAATATTTATTGCCCAGGAATTTGAGAGCATGCAGCTCCAGTATTTACAAATATATGCACCAGAGGATTCAAAAGCAGCTACTTCAGCATTGGGTCAAGAAACCTCAACAAGAAACAGATCTATGAGACACAGGCAGAAGACCTGGACCCTTCCAAGAGCAGAATGTACAGCCCTTATAGACTGCTACAGAGCACTTCAACTAACTTCAGAGGCTCACATTCAAGTTAGTCTCACCTCTGTGTTTCAGCTCTGAGCACCCCTGCCTTCCACAAAGCAACAAATGTTTTTCAAAATCCAGTTCAGGAATCTGCTGCCCTGCAACATCCTGCTCCAAATCCCCATCTATCAAAAAAGCCTGAGGCAGGCTGAGAGGGCACCAAGAGATTTATGGGCACTGCTCACTCATTTGTCTCTTTTAAACAATTACCAAAATGTATATTTTTATATATTGCTAATTCATATGCTCATTCCCCATTTCTTACACTATTATCAGGCAGTAGGAAATGGCTGCAATACAAGGAAATTACATTTGTGGTCTAAAGACTGCAGGACAAAGAGTAAGATGTACCAATGAGGCAGACTGATCCACCACAGGAGGGTGAGTTCCAATTTCTATGTTTAAAAGAGATCTGGAGAAGTTTATCAGGGAAATGGGTACAAGGGACACAGAAAAATGATTCTCAGAAATTAAAAATAATTTTAAAAAAGCATCTAAGATGTGACTGGGAATGTCAAAATGAATGTTGTAAGAACTGGCAGCTGCCAAGTCATCATTCTCTGGAAGCAGCTTTTAAAATTTAAAAGTTATTCTTGTTCCCACGTTAATGGTCTCTGTTAAAAAATGGGAAGCATTAATCTGATATGCCTGATGACTGACAGCTATAGTTTGGTATGTGCAGCTATTCTGCGTGATAGGGATCCTTTTTAAGCTCTTCAGATCGCCCTCTAACAGCCAAAATCCCAAATTCCTCCTCTGGGAAAACACTTGGGTACATACGTTTGGAGGGGAATCGCAAAGACTGTGCAGGCAATGAGAAATAAGTGAAACAGGGGAGTCACTACTCAGGCTGGAAGTTTGCATCACACCTTCTGTCCCCATTTCAGGACACTACCTGGAGGCCACAGTTACTAGATCCAACCATGAACAGCTGATTGAAGAAAACATGAGCATACTGATGTTAATGAAAATCAAGGCAAATACAAAAAAGGAGGCAAACTCACCAATAATAAAAAAGACAAATACAATGATTCATGTAACTGCACACTGACTAATCTGACATCCATTTCAGAGAGGAAGATGAAAAAAAAATGTTACAATATTCAGTTGGTAATGTAACTATCAGGAATACAGCAGATGCTCATCAAAGCTTTCTGAAGTACACAGGAACATAGTCAAGAACAATCTGGAAGTAAGAACAAAACCTCTGCTGATAACTTATGTGTATAATACAATTAAAATTTGGTATAGTGAAGAAGTGCTTCAGGATTTACAGTGTCTTTTTTTTCCAACAAAAACAAGAGACTGATTATGGCATTTACCTTCACAGGGAGATGACCCAAGCCACCCAGAAAGGAAGGAAGAACTACGAAAAGCATCTGCCTGCAGGCTGGAATCAGACAAGCACTCATTTGAAGCAAGTCTGATTCTGAACAGACTCTGATAGTGACTAACAAGTACCAGCAATTACTAATACAAGTAATGGCACCTCCACCTGCTGAAATCTTTTAGAAAGCCATCCTCAGCCAGCAAAAAGGCACAGGCCTCAAAACAGCAATCAAGCAGTCTGATTCACAGAGATCTGTCTAGGTGATTAAATGATCCCTTTGAACTCAAAATTTTACAAAGCTGAGTGTCAGTATACATTCCAGAGATGGAAGGATGCAGACTTCAAATAAGCAAATTAAGAAACTTTTACAAGGACTTGGGATCATGTTTTAGTTTTCTCTTGAAGGCTCTGTCTGCTCTTTGCAGACAGAGATGACTTTAGCATAGACACATTCACTGCGGCTCCCTGTAGCCTGCCACCATTGTCTAGCCGTAATCATGGGGCTTTGCTGAGCTCCCCAGTCAGGCTGAACTTGCTCCAGCTTCTGCCCCAACCCCATTCCTCTTTGTGATGAACATGGAGCAACGCAGTGCCAACCTCAAAGCTACAGCAACAGCAGGCCCACTGAGGAGGGCACTTTGAGCTGACCACAACTCTGTAGCAGGTATGACCAGACCTCCTCTTCTAAAACGAGCTCCTCCCTTCCTTCCTCCCTGAAAAGGGACCCCTTAAGCTCCAAAAAAGATGTTTTCTTTGAAGAGGCACTAGAATAGATATCCATCGTTGTTAACAAACAAAATGCAGCATGAGAAAGCATTGTCAAAAGAAGAGTTGACCACAGATCTTCCCCTTGCCCATTGTGCCCACACATCACAGGTCTTTTTTCAACCTTGCTCCTAAACCAGCAACTCAGCACGATTGTTTCAGAAAACAAAGCTACAGAAAATTCTGCACAGACTCATCTAGGTCCACTGCAAATACCTTCCTTTCTGGAACACTCAGGAAGTTCAGAAGCATTTCTTCCTTCCCTTTCTCAGCAATCACTCATTTTTCCCTTCTGCTGGGCTTTCCTCGCTTTGCTCCATCCATCCACTCCACACGTACCTCTTTAGAGCACTTATCTCTTTGAGCAGTATGTCCTCCTGCTGGAGAACAGGGCAGGGAGACCTCCCTCCTGCCCAGCACTCAGCCACCTATTTAAAGCAATCTTAACAGGAAACAAAGTGGCCATATAGGTACCATCTGTTTTGGTTCCCGGCACAAGAGAGTGGCACAAGCTCAAGTAAAGCAATAATCTGCCCCAAACCAATTCCTAAAAATGCAAATTTTACACAAAGACACAATATGCTCAGATCTCAGCAGACCAGAAGGCAAGAGGCACAGTGTAAACAGCCTCAGTGCAGATTTCAGCCACACAAGAGAAATTAGGTTCCTGTAATTTTAGCTGAGGTCAACCTTAAGACTGGGGATCCACCCATGATAACTAAAGTTAACTAAAAAAACCTACCTATTTTGACAATGCAGAACCATCACCTACTAGGAGCTTTGAATAAAGCTACTAACCCAACCAAATACAACAAAGTTCAGCTCACCAAAATAACATCTACAAAGGGTTTTCAAATAGCAGTCTTATAACAATCTATCAAACAGTCACAAGCCTCATGAAATAAAAAATAAGACACCCACCCTCCCCCCCCAAAAAATATAAATAAGAGGTTTCATTTGCAGAATTAAATACTACGTTTTCCTAAATTCACATAGCAATATGCTCTTCCAAAATTGCAGGCCACGTTTTGCTCCTCTAGACACACACGTTTGGTGGTCAGAAAAGAAAGTCTCTCACACCTCTAGACAAGCAATTTGATAGTAAACAGTGGGGAAAGAAACACTATCTCTGCCAGAGCACTGAATGACAGCAGCAGTGAAGCCTCTACCTTCTGCCAAAGAGATTATTGGAGTATGTGATCAAGCTGCCAGGAAGCATCTGAGGACAATTTCATCCTGTGGACAGAGGGCTGTGAACAGACCACACATAACTCACTGTACCTTACCCAGGAGGCCTGCTAGAGTCCGCATGTCCTTCTCCATCAGCGTGTACATCTCCTCCTCTGAGAAGCGGCCAATGCCATGGCCGTACATTTCCCGTTTCACAATTCCTTTGGTCAGGTGGCAGAAGATCCACTTCAGCAAGTCGCTGAAGGGGCCAAAAAGAGAAACCATCTTTTGCGTCTCATGAAGATTTTCCACCCATTGGCAATAAGCTAAAGTCCTAAAAGGATGCAAAAATAAGTTATAGCAGTGTGATCTCCAGATAGCCCATCACCACTCTGCAAAGGCTGACACAAAGGTGAGGCAGGTGAGCAGTCACTGTCCTGATGGAGAGGTAACTTCCATAAACAGCAGAGCCGGTGGAGTAACAGCAGAGCAAACCAACTCTGCAGTACTTGCACAGACTGCCCAGTGCTTATTCTCTGTAAATCACAATTCACTTCAAGAGAAAACGCAATTCACGTTGAAATATAAAATAAAAGCGTCAGAATTCTGCTAAATTCATGAGACAAAATCCAGCGCCAAAAGGATTTATTACCTAAAGATGACTGACTGCACAGAACTGGAGAAAACAATAAGAATATCAATCTTTCCTACTAACCTGATCTCCTTACTTTCTATACTGCTGAAACTTAGCCAACCAGTAACTTTGCTCCAACAGTGGTTTTTCAGATCTCTCTTCTCCTCAGAACCCAACAATGACAAGATCTTTTAAAAACAATTTAAAAAATGAAGGAGTAGAGGTTATTTGGTTGGTTTTCTGTTGTACATTTTCCTCTCTTCAAAATGTTGATTTTATGAGAAAGACATTTCTAAAGGACTCTGTTGTACCTCATGCTTTTATTGAATGGTAAGCAATATTCTTTTGAAGTCTTTTTATAAAAATGTCTCATCAGCTAAAATTTTTGTTTCCTACATGAATTTTTGTTCTTTACTAACATTATAGACAAACAAAAACTTGATTTGTTGCTGTTTCAACTCCAGAAACTTATGAAAAAAAGAAACATCAAATTTTTAATATCCAGCATCTCCTGAAATCACATATAAACAAAAAAGACCATAGGTATTTTTGTCACCAAGTTCAAGGGATGTTGGAAAATGGGCCAAAGACATCTCAAAGTAGACATGACACACATATGAAGCCAGCAGGGTCTCAGAAACACTGGAAGTTGATACCCATATTCCATTATGTTTACACGAATTTCCAAATAGAAGAAATCTAAAAGTGGATTTACATATTTGAGACTGTATGAAAAAAGACTCACAGAGACATGATAAACTAGAGAAGCTAGACAGAAAAGTCAATATATCAAAAGATGCAAGTTCATGTACACAATTACATTAAATATTGACTTAATAATCAAATGCTTCCATTCCCAATGTGAACAGTGTTCCATTGTTTTAGTTTGGAATATTACTTCAGTTTTATCATTGTACATATTTATAATTCAACATAATTTCCTTAGAGCTGATATGGATCACCTAATTCAAGACAGGAAAGGAGAAAGAAAAAAACAAAAGCAAAGCAGTATCTCCTGGAGTACCCCTGTGACTTTTTTCATAATGTACATTTTATCAAAATCCCATGTGCCATGATGGGAAGCTAAATTCAGCACTACCACCAGGGAACAATTACATTTCCACAATGAAAATGTTCTAATCTTTAAGTTTCCATAGATTCTTTACTTGAATTACTAAATAACATGAGGGAAAGTATTTGCCATAACAGTTGAAAACAACATCACTTTCTGCTCAAATTTAGAATGCTCCCAAAAGAACAGGTGAAAAGTATTTTAATTCCATTAAAAAGTGTACACTGTAGTTCAGTGCCTTCTGCTCAAACTGGTTTCACTGAAGTCAGTAACAGCGAGGCATGCAAAGGTTTTGCTGTAAATGCATAAACAGTGAAGAACAAAAAGGCATCTCCTATGCTTCTAATGGCTTTTATCCTCAACAGGTTTCTCCACAACTTCTTGCACTGTATTAATATGACAAAAGCATCCCACTGACATTTCGCACACTTCAATATCAGTCTTCGAACGGGAGTGTATTGCACAGTCCTTTTTTTCAAACTGAATGGATCAACTCAAGTAGTTGAGCTGGTTTCAGCACAGCAGAGTTTGAAACAGCCAGAAGTAGCACAGGCACCAGCAGTACAGGAGGAATCAACAAGCACAACAGCAAACAGCTACTGAAACTCCTAAAGCATCAACTTTGTCTGGAATACTCGGCGTGAGACTGCCCTGCTCAAGGAACAAAGGTAAAACAGGATTTAAGAAGGATGAAAAGAAGACTGGGCTGAAAGCATAAGGACACTCTATAGAGCGGAACATTGCAGTAGTCATGTCTCACAGGCCTGGCAAAGAACAACGTCTCCCTAAAAGGCACAGGTCTGAATAGGAACCAGAACTCTCGTCTTGATGTGAACACTAGGAAATAATTACAAATATTACCAATGCCACAGAATCACAGAACTACTTGGGTTGAAAGGGACTTTAAAAGTCATTTGGTTCCAATTCCCTGCCGGGGCAGGGATGTTACCCACTAGATCAGATTACTCAGGGTCCCATCCAACCTGGCCTTCAGCACTTTCAGAAACAAGGCATCCACAGGTTCTTCAGGCAATATGTTCCATTATGACGGTTGATTTATGGGGGGATCACGTCCCAATAGCGGGAGGCTCTTTCTCCTTTACATTGCCGGGAGCTGTCCTCCCCCCACTAGTTTTCCCCCCCACCAAGGGGCGGGTCCCAGGGTGCCCCGCAGAGAGACACAGAGAGACCACCGGAGAGGGGGCAGAGAGCGTTTATTACATGAGTAAAGGTATTTATACCTTTTCGATGGATTGTAAAAATCCAATAGAAAACTAGGAACAACAACCAATAGGAAAGGGTTAACTAAGAGCCAATAAGAAACTTTAAACACACTTCAAGGATACATTCTTTCAGACCTAGCTAGGGAGATAAGGGTTCCTCTCAAAGAATTTTGGGAAGAAGACACAGTGTCTTAGTAAAAAAACCAACAAAACTCCATCTTAAACAATAGAGACAGCTTCAGCTTTTAAGGTATTCAGGTTAGCTTTTCTTCCTTCTTCACCAGCCCATTTCTCACAAGACTTTTTCCATTTCTGATATTGTTTGTTTACTGCCACATTCCATTGCCTAATCACTCTCTTCCTAAAATCTAATCTATATCTCCTCTCTCTTAGTTCAAAACTGTTCTCCTTTGTCCTATCACTATCCGCCCATGTAAAAAGTCCATTTCCCTCTTCTCCCTAAGCCCCCTTTAAGTACTGGAAGGCTGCAATGAGGTCTTCCTGAAGCCTTCTCTTCTCAATGCTGAACAACCCTAGCCCTCTCTGTCTTCACAGGAGAGGTGCTCCAGACCTCTGATCGTCTTTTTGGTCCTCCTCTAACAGGTCCATATCTTTCTTATGCTGGGGACTTCGGAGCTGGACGCAGGTGAGGTCTCACAAACACAGAGAAGAAGGGGAGAATCACCTTCCTGGACCTCTTTTGATGCAGCCCAGGATGTGGTTGCCCATCTCACACTTTTGGCTCATATCCAGTTTTTCATCCACTAGAACCTGCAAGTCCTTCTCCATAGGGCTGCTCTCAGTGAGTTCTTCTCCCAAACTGCAAGTTATTACTTGAATAAACAAAGAAAAACTTGCTCTCTGAAAGCACTGCTCTGTCCTGCTGCAAAAACCTGCCTTCCCCAGCATGGACCTGACCTGCTTCATCCAGCAACTCTGCAATACAACTTAGTTAGTACAACAGGCTTGGCCTGGAGAAGAGCAATAAGTAAAAGAAGGCAAAATAAACAGCAAAAGAAGTCAGCTTCACTGCAGCATGTTTTAAAAGTCCCCCCAAACACACAATACTAACTAGGCCCTATGGACTTGCCAGCACTACTGCTCATTCCAACCACACCAGTGAGCTGGCACTGCAGAATGATTAACCGTGTCCAAGATGGTTTTAATTTCACAAAACAGAATCCACAAGGTTTCCCACAGAGCTAATTAGCCCATATTTTAAAGAAGAAATACATTTTCCCAGAGCTCACTTGCTTGCTCTGGGGAAAAAGGTCTTTGGGTGTGGAAGAAGCAGAAACCAGATCAGGTGTTTAACAAGCAGGACAGCAATGGAAAACTGCACAGGATATAAATAATCCTGCTTAGGCTAAACTGTCAGGCACAAATCTTATGACATCTGCTTGTCACCATGTGCTCGAGAGTATTGTCCAAAACCTTCCTGAACTCTGGCAGGCTTGGTGCTGTGACTACTTCCCTGGGGACCTTCTAGGTGAAGAACCATTTCTAATATCCAACCTAAACCTTCCCCTGATACAACTTCAGGGCATTCCCTTGCATCCTGTCACTGCTCACCACACAGAAGAGATCAGTGCCTGCCCCTCCTCTTCCCCTATATACCTTAATTTACCCTCAAACTCTGAATGACTAGAATTGTCACATGTCCCAAATCTTGAATTTACATGGGCAATGAAGTCAGCTAAACAGAAAATCAGAGTTTACTTCTACAATTTTATGGTTCTAAGTACACAAAAGCAAGGAAAAAGTAGGCTCAGATGTAGAGAGTTAAAAAAAAAAACTTTTAAAACTGGCTTTACAGGCACTTTGTTGAAGGAGTTCTATTAAAAAGTTTGTTAACCTATGTTTCCTACCACAACATGCTTCTCAGCATTTAATTCCATCCATCACTTCTCTGATCAGAATACATTAGTACAGTATTATCAAAATTACAAAAGGTTAGGAAAAGCCTAAAGACTGGGGAGTCTATACAATCTATTTCAGCACCATGTAACTATATATTTTTACACTGCAGTTAGTATTCAGGGGATGACATAATTATTTTAAATATTGGCCTGAACAGAGCATTTTGAGAAACATTAACATTTCCATTTGTGCCAACACATCTGTAAAAATCTTAAGAGTATAAATAAAACAATAATGCATTAAAGAGCAATGCTGTGGGGGTGAAGGAAATCTGAAGTCTAAATGTAACAGCAGCTTTGGCCTCAATACATAAATCAGGCAAAGAGATGAAGAAAGTGACTCACCAACAGCAGATTGCCTTATTATCCCAAAACTGTCTAAGCATCAAGGCAAGGGGAATGGCATTGACAAGAATGTGAACTGGTGGATATTTTTCCTATCTGAACCTGTGCAAACTAGAATTTCTTGATACACGAAAGGATTATAACAAATTCATTCCACAATCAGCAGTAGAAACCCCACCTGCTGTGTAACTTCCCAGAGTAACTGGCTTTTATGCCATCAGTGGCACCCAAACTTCATAATTGTTAGCAGTAGGTGACACACTGCACTTAAAAGTGGTTTGATGTATTTAAACACATTTGCATTATAAACATATTTTATGTTTAACACATGGCAAGTCTGAATACTGACCAAAGCCATATCCATTTGTGTTCTCATACTACGCTTTTCCTGTACTTCAAGCACTCAAGTCACGTAAGACGTTTTACAGGATCTTCTTGGAAGACAAAGCAAGAAATGAGGCAAATATATATATGCATGTGTATATGTATATATACACACACATACAGACACACACTTTTCACCAGTTGCATTTGGCAACACAGCTAAACCAATCTAATGCGTTAATCTGGTTAAGCTGAATATTCATGGCTTTTCTGTTCTCACTAAGCACATTAGTGTCACGGACCTAAGACCCCACTCCTGAGATTAAAGTGATAGAAAGCATCTTGCAGTGACTGCTACCCCTCCAGGTATCAAGAGCTGCCTGGCCTGAATCCCAGCAGTGTCACTGAGCCCATCATGCTAGTTCCACAAGAAAGTGAGAATCGGACCGGTCTTACACAGAGGTCTAATCTCACAGATGTGCTGCAGACACATAAAAAACCCAACATACCCCCAGAGGTGGCTGTGGGTGCCCCACTAGTTTCTGAAGGCCCACGGGTTGCTGCAGGCAGTGGAGGCGAACCAGAGCAAGCCTACAGCAGATGAGAGGTCTGCACTGGATCCAGAACCTGGGGCAAGAGCCACAAAATTGTTCCGCTCCCATGTCCTCCCTGCTGTCTTGGCCCAACACCCATTCAGGTCAGCAGGCTTTTATTCTTTTGACAATTTAAACATAGCAAAAACCTAATGGTTATGGAATTCTCCAGCGGCAGGAGCTCCAACATCTGTTCAAAATCAGTTTAGTGCATCTCAGAGATATGTTGTAATCCCAGCACAAAAACAGGCATACCTGCTGTCTTTCTGCCTGACCTCTGACAAGTGCCACAGCCTTGGTCGGAAGCAGGGTATCCAGAGGCTGAGGTTTACAACAGCCCTGCACTGCTCTCAACTGCAGCCAGAGCAGCTGTTTCCACCTGTAAGATGCACTAACAGTGCTGGATGAGCAATTACCTCAGCAAAAGCTAAACACTTCTGGAGGAAATGCTGAGCACCCATCAGGATTAGCTCCATCTAGATATGGCACACCACAGGATGTACCTTCCTTCTTTGTTCAATAACTGTATTGCAGTATTACTTATTTATGATGAAGTTACTTTGCATGCTGCTGGCAATAGTATGAATCATATTTTATATCAGTGCTTTGGATGCTTGATTTTGTAAACCTTATTCTGCAGATAGGCATCACTTTGCTACAAATCCTTCACCGTGGAACTGAAGGACAGAATGAACAAACCCCAAGCTTCTGGTGGGAAGTGGGAAGATTAAGAGACTGATGTGAAGGGATCCCACAACCACAGACACAATGCTGTCAAGGAGAAATATGGTCCTACACAGCAAAAGCCTGGTTTTATTTTGGTGTAACTGTAAGTTGGTGCAAGTTGTTATCCAGGAATTACAGCAGTAAAAAAAAAGCTCAGGCTTTGCCTAGTACAGGGAACCTGCATGGTGTAACCTCCCCAACATATCAAGACCCTGTTACAGCCACATAGCAGGGACATACAGTTAAGACTTAGAGCTGGATGTTTTACTACACTGCAGCAAAAACACATGCCTGAGAAAAACTCAGCTGTGTGACTAGACAGGAAAGGCAACAGGGATACACAGCCAAGCACCCACATTTCTGTTCTTACTTCACATAACTCTCTCCACCCATTTTGACACCACCTCCCTTGGGTCAGTGCCTGAATTTACAATACCTGGACTCCACACTCCCCTATGTCATGCCCAACAGTGCCAAGTCAGTTCCAAGGGAGCCTGGATGGACAGACAACAGCTTCACAGAACAAAGCACACTCTGCAATTGAGACACAACAGCAGTTGCCATCAGTAATGCCACATTTAAAGCAGGTAAATCTATGGACCACGAAACAACTGACACTATAGCAAGGAGAAGAAGCATTAGGGGACCAAAAGGCTCCATCCTCTCTTTGGCAGCTATAATAACTGAAGGTGGAAAAATGAACAAAAAAGGGTTACATTTGCTGTCTGCTTGTGTCAGTGTTTTGAGGCTATGACACAGCAGATGGGTATAACTGGTGAAAGTCACACTTCTTGGAAGGCAGCGATTATATTTCTAAATCAAATCATTTCAATTCGACTACTGACTACTAAAATTGTTCTCAGGAGACACGACAAATTATTTGAAAACTACATGTACCCATGCTGCTGCTCGTCTTCAATCACAAGGTGAAAGAAAAAGCAGGTAAATGTGTTCAATTTAAAATCATACAACATTTTTAAGAAAAAAAATTTGCAACTTAAATGCAAAACTTAGTATAGCAAGGGCTTAAATGCATACTAGAAAGCAAACTATTGGGAAAAAGCCTTGTGCCTGCTGGGGCAGCAAATGCAGCATCCAAGATGAATGTCCACCTGATACTTCTATGAAGTCAGTCTGGAAACGACACTTAAAAAGACTGAAATGTAAAAGCAAGGAGGAAATCAGAGGTGCTATTTTCAAAGGTGTCAGTAAAATGCACAAAGTACCATTTGTTTTCCATTCATATACATATTTCGGCTTCTCTTGATACTGTGACTAATACAGTATCCTATCATGTGGCAGTACAGTCAACAATACATATTAACAGGAGTATCCTGTGTTACAAGAAAGGCAATAATCTGCACTGTAATCACAGACAATTAAGATCAGTAACTGTAAGAACACAATATTCCAGATTCATTACAAACACTGGATTTGTTCCCTTGCGCCCCCAAAGCACAAACGCATTCAGTCACCTGGATCTTCTCCTCTTTATTAACAAGGCTGTTTCTATACGGGGGTCACATTAAACAGGATGGAGGAACATCCCACTGCTGCTTCCTTCCACAAAGCTGCAGGGAGAGGGCCTGACTTTACCTTGCTTACACAGCATAACAACTTTTCAGGGGAATCACCCCTGGCTCATACTAGAGTACACAGAAAGCAGCAGCAGTTTTCTAGGATGAAAAGAGTTGTGAAATTTAATAACTGAGTACCCAAGCTTTCTACAAGAGAAAAAAAGCATTCATATCCAGGCATGAGCTCAGGGGCAGGTCTGACAGCACAGGAACATGGCCAGCTTCGCCATGCAAGCTTACCAGTATAAGTGCTCCTCCACCATTTTTGTCACGGCTCTGGAAATGGCTCTTTCATGTGGACCAAGGTGTTTATTTAAATTCACTCCAAGCTTCTCTTCCAAAAAGTCAATAATGAACTCAGTGCCAGATACTTTCTTGTGATTGTATTCGATCCAAGGCATTTTCCCTTGAGGGGAAAGTTTTCCATCAAAATAGTTCTAATAAAAAAAAAATCAAGTAAACAAATAAATAAACAGACAAAAAAGGCCCTTCAGGTTCAGCGTCAATGAAATTAAAGATTTTTAAATAGCTTTCTGTGTTTTTAAAGCCAACTTTATGCAACAAACTTTTTTTAATTAATACTCTAGAGCAGTAGTAGCTATTCAATCAGAGGAGCAGTTTTACCCTATGAGACAATTCAGATAAAACTATTTCCAGGCCCTGCAAGGTGTTACCTGCTTTTATGATGGATGCCCCATGATGTAATATTATTTAAATATGTAATATTATTTAAGGGTTGAAGATGCTTAGATCTCCCAGGAGATTGGATTTGTTATTATAAACGAGTTTTTAAACAAAGGACTTGCAAAGTTGGTTCTTGCACAGAGCTGCATTTTTCATGTTAAAAGTACTTCAAAAAAATTAATTAAATACCTAACATAGATGGATGAATTACCTCCAACAATAAAACACACACAATCACAAGCATATATGAAGGCGTATCATTCCCTTACTGAGCAGAAAGGAAATCTGCCTTCTGCAAATTCAAAACTTAGAAATCTCACACATTCAAAGACAATTGTTACAATTTGGGCTCCAAGAGTCAAGCACAGTTACAGCACTTCTGCACTGCTGAATACCAGTAGAGGTGTACCTGCTCAGCAGAGATCTCATGCAGAAGTAACAATGCATTTTCCCCACTGTAGAAGGTGAAACACAGATTACAGAATTACATCTTATCTGGCAGACACGAGAGGAATTGCTGGCTGCCAAAACATCATCAGGCATTTGGCTTCAATTCTCTTACTCCTGAAGGCAGAGACACAAAGCAGAACTTTCTTCCATTCTTGTGATTCCCGTTCTCACATCCTGTTATCTAGTGAACAAAAATTCCTAGCTCAGAAAGCTGAACCATAAAGGCTCACAAATAAAGGCTCTGTGCTCAGTCTTTGCATCAGGAGAATTTCAGGACCCAGCTCCTAATTTCTAGATGTTTAGGGTTTGCAGTTGTGGACTGATTGGTTTGGATCTCAAGTATTTACCCTTCCTGATTCCACTTAAGGTGGATAAAGGCAGCAGGCACTGTACACAGAACATGTCTCCCACTCAGTCTGAAAGCAGCACCACCATCATGGTTACCACTCAAAATGCAGATATGCAATGCACTACAATCATACAGCCATTCCTGGAGGCTCTTTCCTTGTGGATTAAAACAGACAAATGGGTAACACTGCTGGGAAACAATGCCTTCTGGCTCTAGCCTCTTCTGGGATTTGTGCCCAAACAAACATCATGGTAGGGACACTGGATTATGTAACGTCTCATTTACTGCACCCCTGCATGGGTGAACAAAGTTCCTGAATCCCTCTCCCTTGCACATGTGGATGACATGGGGATCACTTCCAAGGGAGAAACTCTAGAAGTGCTGAACATCTGAAACAGAAAGGAAAGCACTGCCCCATCCTACCACCTTCCAAGACCCTTCCTTCATCAAAAAGGGTCTTTCAGCACTGAGACTGATAGGTTTCCACAATTTTTCATTCTGATTTCACTACAGAAGCATAAGCTTTTTCCTAAACTACATAATGTGTTTAGAAGGCACTAAGCGTTGCTGGCTTAATCTTTGTTAAGCCCTCTCAATATGAGATTTTCTTCTTGTGCACAAACATGGATATTTTGCGGAAGCTACTGGACTTGAAGATGTGTTTATTACATCTTGCAATCACTGCAATTGCAACCCAGAAAAAAGCAAGTTATTAATATTCAACTGCATGTTTCTTCAAGCACATATATCTAATACATATAAATACATTGCCAAAAAGTATTTTCATGTTTCAACACACATGGATTATCAAACAAAATTGGAAATATATTTCTGTGACCTGAGAAAATCTCAGTTTCTTGAGAAATCTGTTAACACTTTTCTTGTATTCACTGTTCTCAAACGGGCATTTTTAGGCTTGAAACCTCAGTATCCATACAGCTGCTACTAATTGCCATCAAATATTTATCAATTTTCCACTTAAAAACTGTGCCAGCTGCAAAACAGGTAAAAGCTATGGTACTGTTAAAAACCAAAAAAAAAACCAACAAAATTCCCCCTCATACCTCACGGTATATTAACTGAACTGCAGCCTGCAAAGCAACAGTAACAATAGCTCCACAGAACCTCATTTATCGAGGAATTTATAAAAAGAATGGCACAAGGCATTTCTGGGGTAATTTTACAGTACTATCCAGAAGAAATCAGGTTTACATTTTCAATTACTGCTGCTTATGCTTTTACTTTTACTCATGTCTCTTCCCGAGGAGGCTACCATCTTCACAGACCTGGCATGAAAACAGCACATTTCTGCTCACTAATTATTTATCAGATTACATAAAGGCTCAGCTCCTCATATTCTTGAGGGAAATCTCAATGAACACACTGAACATTTTGAAGAAACAGATAGGCATTGTGACAGCCCAGCCAGGGTGGGGCTCCCCAAATAATTTCTGATGGAGAGCTCACACGTAGAAAGGCAGCTTCAAGAAAATGTATGCATTACAAGAGTGCATCTCTTGGGAGAAATTCGGCTGAAAGGAGGAATGTGTCACCCTGTTCCAATCCTCACACGCCATTAAAGCATGTTGCATAACACACAGCACATTGTTCAACAGCCTGATGCACTATGATTAAGTATAAACACAGGGAATTGAAAAAGTAACACCAGTCTGACCACCATGCTGCATCTTCTTCACTCAATTTCACAATCCTTCCTTTGAAGTACCCCCCCCCCAACAGAGTGATGACCACACCAGGTCTCCTGAGATGAACACCAGCACCAGTTGCCACTTGCAGTGTTTCTCCATCACCCCGCCAGCACGCAGGGAAGCGAGGTGTTTCCTTCTGGATGCTGCCATACCCCATACACACATCCACCCTGCTGCCCGCCAGGCAGCCATCATATGGCTTTGTCACCCACAGCATCCTATATGTAACACAGTCACGAGGGAACAAAATAAAACTCTCCAGGTAGTCTGAGTATAGGAAACTTCATAACTCCAGCCAAGAATAGCATTACCTTCTGCTCCCCTCCCGCTCAATCCCACAGCAGCACTCATACCTTTCTCCACCTGCCAGAGCCCAGTGCAGCGCCATACTCCTACACAATGACAGAAACAAAATCTTCCTCCAGAAAAAAGAAAAAGCTGCATCCTCAACTCATAAGCTTACCTCCACCAAACCTACTTCAAAAATCGTACAAACACTTTAAGCCCATATAAACCAGCATGGCTAAAGGCACCAATCTGGCATTCCCAACACCCCCAGGACCCATTCCTACTCTTGTAATGTAGCACACGGAGCATGTGGGGAACCAAACTGAGTTAAAATTAAATTAACTAAAATTCCATGGCTCCAGCTAGGTTAGTTCCAATCCAGCCTGATCTGCCACGAAAAAACATGAGAAGGAAGTGACAAGAAGAAGTAGCTGAAGGTAGGACCGTCCTGCTGACCTATGCCAGCTTAGGGTGCTCATAGCTAGTGAGTAGGCATAGAGAGAGATGCAACACCAAAAAGCAGTCCAGAAAAAAAAGAGGAGAGAATAACTCTCTGGAAATTCGTCTCTTTTGGAAAAGTTGGGGGAATCACTTTTGACCAGCATGAGCTCTCCTAAACAGTTGTGAATCACACAAACACACAGTGCTATGTATTTTAGAAGTGACCATGTCTTGGCACAACCATCTTCTATTACTGCAGCGTTCTTCAGCTACTCTCCACTGGAGCAACCCTGACCATCACAAACCTTTAAACTGCATCAACTGTCATGAGATAGGAAACAGATCTCACCAATATTGTCTTCCCTTCAAATGAGCAATTTCTACCCAAATTACTCTGGGTAGAGAAGCAATGTGCACAAAGTCCTCCTGCTTCACTAGCATGTTCAAATTTCAGTATCTTGCAAGTTCTGTAAACCTGAAGGAGGAAAATACAACCCACGGGATGGAAATCTTCCTCTTTAGTAACCCACAGTATCTGATTCAAGTACCATTAACTTGTAAGATAATGAACATTAAATTCAGACTTTTTATAAATGTACTAATTAGGTTTTCTTTCACTTCTGACATAAAGGAATTTAACCACATACAAAGCTAAATGAGTATCAACCACGAACAAGTTCAAAAAAAAAAAGTTGCAGTAGGGTTGGTTGTCTTCTGTGCAACACTGGACATAAACAACCTTGGTGTGCAGCAGTGAGAAGTGACTTGGCTGAGTGTGGACTGAGCCATTCGAGTTTCCACTCTCACAACTTTCATTCACTGGAGTAGCCCGTGCTTCATCCCCTGTGAGAAGATGGCACGAGAAGCACCCAACCACAACTGAGGAGTGGTATTCATGACCTCTAAAAGTAATTCTGTCCCACTTCGCTATGGGGGAATCACCAGCCATGGGAGGTGAAGCAAAAGGCAAGCACGTCTTCCCAGGAGAGCTCCAGAGAGAAACACTCCAGGAAAATTCACTGTAGCTGTCTAATCTTGACATCCTTAGCATGGTGAAATTCAAAGATCAAATAATGTTACACTTTAGTTTTGAAGTGTTATTCAGTGTTACAGAAACTCCAAACTACTCTCCCACTTAAGTATTTCCAGCCAAGTTAACTTCTTAACATTAATTTAGTTTCACCAGTTAAATCTACAGCTGCTCCAGAGCAATCTTATTCAACTCATATCTTTAAATGTTATACACCATATTTAACTGGAGTTATAAAAGCATTGGTGTACCCACCTAGTTGTAGGTGTATGTTTACATCTCCCTGGGTGAGACAGACTCGGGGGAAGAGAGACAGGATGCCTATGTGCCATTTCACATAATTACAGCAAGCTGCAATGTAAAGACAAACTGCACAATTTACCTGGTAGGGTAAATCAGCCATCCTCAAGTATGTTTCCATTTTCAGACAGAATGGAGATAAACTCGGAACACCATTCCTAGGCCTTGAAAACTGATGCAGTATGATCGCATCTTTTGAATCAAGCTCTTCTTCTTTCCTGTCAAAAACAAAATGGAATTAAAAAAAAAAAAGAAATGCAACACAAAACCGGACAGGTGCATGATACATCAGCGTATCAAATACACAAAAGAGAAACGCTGGCCAAGGCAACACACACGCCCGGGTTTAAGGGGCTGCTGCAGGTTTTGACTGAAGAAAGGGGCCAGCCCGGACCACCTGTACGGGGCTCGCCACGGCGGCGCCTCCTGCGCTGCCGCAAAGGGCAAATGCGGGGAAAAGGGAAAAAAAATTAATGGGAAAACCCACGGTGAAGGAGAAAACCCAGCCCTCCGGGCCTCGACGACCTGTCCCCGCAGGTCGAAGCGGCCCCGAGCGCCGCCGCCGCCCCCGGCCCGGGCGGGCGGGCCCGCAGCCTCACCGTATGGCCAGCAGCTCGTGGAGCAGGTAGGCGGCGGCGGCCAGCAGCGCCCCGCCCGTCAGGTACAGCGTCTTCTTCCACCAGGAGTCGGAGCCCAGCGCCGCCATGGTGCCGCTGCCGCCGCCCGACAGCGGGAAGGCGACGATCTCGCCCCCATAGAAGGCGGGCGGCGGCTCCTCGGGCGCGGCGCACCAGCCCAGCGACAGGCTGCGGCTGCGGCTCAGGTCCGCCACGCAGGACCGCGGCGCCGCCAGGCCCACCCCCCACAGCATCCTGCGCCCGGGACACGCATCCCCCGCCGCGGAGCCGCCGAGCCCCACCTGCCCTGCCCTGCCCTGCCCTGCCCTGCCCCTCCCGGCACAGCGGCGGGGGGGGGGCGCGCCGCGCCCGGCGGCTGCGGCGGCTCCCTCAGGCGGCGCTGCGCGGCTGCGCGACGGGCTGGGAAAGGGAGGGGATGGGGAGGGGAGGGGAGGAGAGGGAGGGGATGCGAAGAGGCGGACGGGGCTGGGGCGCTCTTACGCTTCCCTTTCCCGTCCCCTGCCCTTGCGGAGTTCCCCGCGCCCGGGAAGGCCTGCCCAAAATTGACGGCGAAGAGCCGCCGTGTCACGCCGGGGTTGGTTTTTTGTTTTGTTTTTTTTTTCTCTCTTTTTCTTCTTTTTTTTTTTTGGTGTGGACAGGCCCTGTTAAAAATGCCTGCAGTGCCAGCATCGTGAAGCGATACCCCTGGAGCGTGAGAAGCCTCGTGTTCCTCGCGTATTTGGGACCAAAGAGCCACACCGCGGCGATTGCCTTTCTGTTGTTCTGGTGCTGGATGAGGTGACTGAGGAAAACGCTTCTATGGGCAGAAAAGGAATCAAAATGGCTTCAAAGCGGATCTCTCGGCCCATAAGGTCGTGGGGTTTGGTTTTACTGGCACTGAGGGTCCCGGCACTCCCTTTTCCGCGGCCGCCGCCCCGCTGCAGCCTGGGGTGCCCCGTGATTGCATGAGCAGGACTTCATCGCCTTCTGCCAAATATCCCTGCCCTCTGCATGTCATGCTGACACCAAAATACTATAAATGTCCTTTGCCTTCTGATTAATACCACTACCCAAATACTTAGCCCATCATCAAATGCTGTGGTGTGTACACAGCTGCTCCAAAACACTCCCACAAGTTAGATATTTTATTATCCCATCAGGGGGGATATAAGTGACCTGATCCTTCACATATATGAAGCAACTTTCAGTGTCCAGGAGGGAAAGGACAGAGTCTGTGACCAGGACTTTGTAGATGCTTTGCCTCAGTATATGGGAGGCAGATGAAGAAGCCCCTGAGCAAAGCTGTGGAGTTGAGATCCATATGCTGGCTTCTCCAGGTGCCAGCAGTGGCCAGTTTGGGGTTTAGTTTTGCTGTGCAACATCAGTGACAGCAACCTGAAGCTGTGTCAGGAGAGATTCAGGTTGGATATTAGGAAAAGGTTCTTCACCCTGGGGGTGGTTAGGCACTGGAACAGGCTCCCCAGGGATGTGGTCACAGCACCAAGCCTGACAACATCCAAGAAGCTCTCAGGCACCTGGTGTGATTTTTGGGGCTATCCTGTGCCAGGGCCAGGAGTTGGACTTAAATGATCCTTGTGGGTCCTTTACCGCTCAGGATAGTCTATGATTCTATGAACTGTCTCTGCCTCCTGCCTGCACTCACCAGGAAGGCTGTTGTCTGCTGACACATTCCTGCAGTAGCTTCTTGAAGCATTTTGTTTTATTCCTCACCTTTATCTTGTTGTTTATGGTTATTCAGTAGCCACAGGCTACATCACAAGAGCCCTGTGTTTGGGATGATATTCTGCTCTCAGGTGTCAGTAGAATCAGAGAGGTCCCAGGGACCCAGTAAGTCTCATTCCATAAAAAGCTTGCTCCCTCCAAAGCCTGCTGCATTCCTTTGCACTCACCTTTAGCAAGGTGCTGGCTGAGCACCTTCTTCACTGCCTTTGGACAACCCCACATGACAGATGATGCACAGGTAATGAAGCAAGAGTAGAAAGTGAGAGCAGCAGCTCCTTCATGCCACAGGTGATCATTTGCAGCATAAAGGTCTGTTAAATTCTTATGACAGGTCAATGAAGAGACAAAGAAGAAAAGTGCTTTTTCTCTGCTATGGCACCGGCAAATCTCAGGCTGAAGATTTGTTTCAAGTGGCAGGCAGCCTAATAAATCTGGACTGTCACAGCCTGGTAGCTGGTCTCAGCTTTTGATCCTCCATGCTTGCCGTGTTACCGATAAGAGGGATCCTGTTGCAGATGGGATCTGTTTCTGTGAGGGCGAGGAAAGGTTCCAGGCATCCACATCCCAGCTGCTGCCACTGTTTGACTTTCAGAGGTAAATAAGGTATCATCAAATCTGTGTTTTAATCAGTGGCCAAAATGTGGGGAAGCCCTGTGAGGGAGAGAAGAAAGGGAAGGCAGGAGTAAATCATTCACCTCCCAGTGCTGACCCAGATGAGGCAGGCAAACCTGGTGTTTTGAAAGAAGTGTTCCCGCAATTTATGCTCTGAAAATTGATGCTGTGTTTTGGTAGTCCAGCTTGTGCCTAGTTGCCTCAGGGTTATTAGAGCAGTACTTTAGTCAGATGTTTAACATTTGTTCAGTGAGGACACTGATACCCTTCATTTGGAGAAGGACTTTACACTAATCCTGTTCTGAGTGCAGTGCTGACTGGAAGCTGTGAGGGTCCAGAACACAGAGGTGCCTCCCAGAACACAGTGCAAAAAGCCTTAGCAGTAGAGCACCTGTGCTTCATGGTATGTCAGATACAGATCCCCACAGACACACCGGCAGCCTTGCTGTCCTGCTCATAAACAGGATTTTTGGAAGTTGGTTATGACTGGACTTGGCCATTTAAAAAGTGCAGTCCCCACATCTTGGTTTCCAGAGTTTAATAGCAAATAAAGAACATGGATAAAACACAAGTACGCTCATACCTGTCCCTCACACTTGTCTCAGTAGTGGTGCTCTGCCAGCCTCTCTTCCTTGGGATTTTAAAGTCTCCTGCCAGCAGATATCAAATCCATTTGGCCTGGCAGCCTGGTAGCCAAGCTTATCTACAGACAAAACATCAAAAAGCATGTCCTCAGCCTGCCTTTTCCCTGGCTGTGGACGAAGGCAGTGTCCATTCCTCCAGGGAAGGTCCAAAGCCTCACAAGGCAGCACTGTTGCCCATGGCCAATGCCTTGTATTAGAGAGGATTATTATCTGGCAGCAGTGTCCAGGAACCTGAGTATTGCCTTCTGCTCCTGTGCATTGCAGGTGCTGCAGTCTCAGACTGGTTCCTGAGATACGCTCTGGTTTTCCAGCTTTGCTTCAAAGAAGCTCACAGGTGATGCCCGCTGGACTGATGGCTGCCTCACTGCCTTGCTCAGGGAGGGTGGGAATCCAGCTCTGCATGTTTGCCAGCTTTTACACTGTTCATTTTTTTGTGTGGAGAAAATGAGAACTAACAGTGATACACCCACAGCCTGTCTGGCTGCAAACACACACCAAGTGCAGCACAGTCTGGAACAGTCATCCCTCAGATACATCACACAGAGCAAAACAAGATCTAATACATTAAAGTTCACTTTTATCTGTAATCTGTTCTTCTGCAGCTGCCTAAAGGAAGAGTAACAGGATTAAATGGGTAGAGTTTTCTACTTAACATAAATCTAAGATTGCTTTGTTATACAGCGAGGCAATTTTTTCTTCTGAAGTCTGCAGTTTGATTTGGGGACAGGAAGGCACTTATAAACACATTAGTGTTACCTGATCCTGTACGTTGGCATAAAGATTCTTGATCTTCATTGTGTTTGGTTTGGGTTTTTTTGTAACCTCCTTGGGTTTGTTGCACCTCTTTAAAAAAGCCTGAGGCTACCATGGTGGGCTGCCCATGGAGGTGGTAGCAGGTGTGGAAACACAGTCTTGAATCCAGTGGTTGAGATCAGTCTGCAGAGTCCCACTGCAAGAAGCTGTCCTGCCTGTATTTTAGCTGAACTAAAGTAAGCTTTTTTAAAATAATAGCTCAAGCTCAATGCCTGTACTGCTGCCAGCTGGGTTTGAACAGTGGAGCTTCACTTCCCAGATCTTCCCTGGAGCTCCATCTAACAGGGCCACCCATTTTCCACTTGTTTCCGGCACTGGTATCACCCATAGCTCCTACTTGCTGCCTCTCTCTCTTCCAAGTGGTCAAAGTTTGGGGAGCATGACACTTTTAACAGCTCCATTAATCAGGATGGGTTGGTTTTACAGGTTGCTCTGCCTGAAGCAAAAGCACCTTTCCATGCCCATGCAGTGACCAGCTGTCGCCAGCCAAAGTGACACCCCTACTTAGATTGGGCTCTCACTGTGTGTGCTGCCAGGGCACCCTGCAGTGGTTCAGAAATGCTTTCCTTCTCTTTGAAGTAACCCAAACTCACTGAGCCCTTGGCTGCAGATGATGTAATCTAAGGGGGGTTTGTGGTGAGTGCTGAGTTTATGAGAGGGTGAAAAAAAGGTTTTTTCATTGCCAGCAGGCTCCAAAGATATTTCTGAAATAGTTGCTAACTACTGCCAGGGTTGGTTTTGTTGTAATATTAATGATCTCTCTGAGCAGCTTGAGTTTCATAAACACATCTTTTTAATTATTCAGATAAAAATAGCCAAGGTATAGCTGCAAAACAGTCATGCTGTGTTTCAGTCTGGATATAGAAAAGGGTTAATGTAACTTTAATGACATATGAAGGTACAAATACATAGAAAATGCAAAACATCCAGAATCTAAATGACTTCTGTGTTACACAGAAGTATCTGTACACATTAAGTGCAACTCTAGCAGTTCCAGAGAATTTCCTTTGCACTTGCTGATAAACAAAACCACTTTCTAAGGCAACCCATGCCCTGAGAATGCCCTGAATGATGTGACTCAGGGTTCCTTGCTTTCTCAAGCTGACAGACCTACAGTCTCACAATTCTTTAATTATTTTCAATTTTATTATACTGGTTTACAAGTTTTTTTGACAACTGTCAACCCTCACAATGTCATGGGGGTAGTTACACGCTTTTATAGTCAGATCTTTCACATAAAATGGTGGAATAGTGTTGGGAACCAGCTACAAATTGCTTGCTGTAGCCCAGTACAGTGGCTCCCAGTCTTTGCCCATTTGTAAGTACTCTCTGAGTTACAGAATCCTCAGAAGTAAGAGTTGCAGTATATACTGCTGTGACCCAGTTGGCATCACAGTTCATACTAAACTAATAACAGAGATGTATGGAGGTTTTGCGTATTTCCTTACACAGATTTCCTTTCCTTACCATATTTAGTCTTTTCAAAAGATCTATGTGATCTTCAGGTTTTACCCCTCTAAGTGAGAAATTTGGGGGTTTTGTGAGGAAAATGAGTTGGTTTAGTGCATCTGCCTTATATTAGCTTGCAACTCGCCTAAGGTGGTAATAACAGAGATAAAAGCACTAGCTGACACTGCAAAATGAAGCACTGTACCATTAGTGAGAACAAACCCTGCCAATCCAGGGCAGTAAGACCACGAAAAGGGAAGAGGAGATCATTCCAGCATGATAGATTTGTCTACAAATCAACTCTCAGCTGAAGGCAGTGGGAGGAGAACAAGACGGGATGGGAACAGGGAGGAGGAGGCCACATCCCTGCAGCCAAGGCTATGCTTTTGTCTCCTGAGAGCTCTGGAAATAAAGAGAGGTGGGAGAGACAATGGTGGAGCCAAAGGCCTCCAGGCAGCATTCGCCAAGAAGGTGAACTGCTGAGCACTGTAGTAGATAGCAAGATTTTGGTCTATTTTGAATTTGGTTCTGAAAAAAGTACCCACCAAGTAGTCCTGTAGACAGAAGCTTTTTTCTTATCTACAGATGAGATTCAATAAGTGAGAGATGCTGCACAACTGACACAGGAATGCTGTTCTGCCTAGCCAGGCCATGGAAATCTTCCATTACCTGCCATGAAATTTTTCAGCCCATTTAGCTTCCTCCCTTTTCCTTCCTTCCTTTCATGGGACATTGGATCATCTGGCAACACCTTCAGAAACTTTGGCATCTAGGTTCATCTAGGGCCTCATGCTTCCTCTAGAGAAGACCAAAACAAGGTTTCTCCAGAGTACTTTGTCCACAGCCATAGCAGGGTGAGCCAGACCTCATCCCTCGCACACACATTTCTTCTTAGTGGACACCTTTTGTTGGACGCTTTGGCAGGACTTTTCTTACTGTGGTGGCCTAAGAAGTGCTGTTCTGGTCATTCAAAATTCAAGGGGTCTTCCTTTCTTGGATGCAGAGCAAAGGCCTCCAGGCAAGCTCATGAACCCCCTCAGTATTCCATACCTTTGTGCTCTTGAGAAGTTAGATGTTCTTGCTGTTAGGATTTGGAGGGGTAAGGAGGGCGGCAATGAATATGTAACTCTCTTTTGACAGTGAAAGGAAATTTGGTAGTGCTTTGTTTAGAAAGTGCAACAAAGGGGTTTACTGGTTTAACATCCCTGGGTGTGAGACACAATGCTCAGTGTTCCTGCAGCAGTAGCAGTGGGTGTGGATGATCTTCCAGGCATCGCTCACATTACTTCTACTATTTCTGGCTTTTCAAGGCTGTCCCCCATTCCAGGTACTCCTGGGCACCTCTAAAACCCCTGTAACTACAGTGTCAATGCTCACATGGTGATTCATGTTCTGTCTCACCTTTTCTCCTCCCAACTGCTTGACCAGGGTGGCTAACTATAGAGACCAAGTCTTCTGACTTCTGAACCTCTAGATTATTCCTTGAGATTATTCCTTTCAAGCATTTCTTCGAAGTGTATGAAAAATAAGTTTGATTTTTTTTAATTAAAGTTGAGATTTCAACAGAATTAAAAACTTCAGAAGCCATTTTCAGAAAAACTTTCTCCACCATAGTTTTTATTCTTATCTCTACTCACAGCCACTGCACATTTCCTTTCCCACTCCTTTCTTCCATCCCCTAGGCACCTGACATAGGGTGGTAGTGAAAACGTAGGGAAAGAAATTGTCAAGTCCTGCAAAAATGGCCATGAAATGTCACTGAACCAGCAGAACAATGGGCAACAAGATGGTGTAACAGAAATCATGGAAACTTCAAATTGTATTTTTATTTAAAAAGCAGATTAAATGCAAATCTCCTTTGAGGCTATCATACTTATTTATATAAATACATATTTACACTTCAGACAAGAAACAGTCTCAGCAAAGAGGTGGGACCGCAACAATGTGGAGCAATTTGGGAGAGATGAAACATGATAAGCCAAACCACAGCTGAAGAGCTGAGACCCCCTAGAACACCATCATTTGCTCTGTTGAATTTTTTTGCAAGATCAGCTCCTTACTCTGATTTGTTGTATTGCAGAAACAAATGGCTGAGACTAGGTGAGTCAAGAGTCTACAACCAGAAATAAACAGAGACTGGTAAAGAGCAAGCCCCAAATACAATTTTCCCCCAATCTCATGGCAAGAATCGCCTCGTCTCACTCCTAGTCCTGTGTGCATGCCACATTGCTGTATCATTGCTTTTTTTCACCTCCTACCACCACTGTTCCTGTAAGCATTGAAGCTACTGCCCCATAATCATGAACAACATGAAAGAAAAAGATTTTCAAATTTATTTGACTTATATTCTGCCCATTTCAATAGCATTTATTATTTCTGCAGGAACTAGGAGAATGAAAACTTAGTTTTCTACACAAAGATTTCAAGGAAAAAGTTTAGCACAAATATGTAGTATGTATACAGTGCACAGTACTGAATTTGATGACTCAGTACTGAATTTGATGACTCAGTACTGAATTTGAGTATACTGTGCCAGAGTTGAACATTTATGAATAATGCAGGGATTTAAAAACCAGAAGATAACAAGGTGCAGGGTATTCTCGCACTGTTTGTTATCTCACTAAAATTATCTCTACTGCAATCATTTACTTTCTAGCTTAAAATGAGGCTGTTTTAAACACAGAAGTGAAGTACAGCCAGAACAGATAGTATAATCCACCAGCAGAAAAGTGAGGGCTAGAAACTGGGGATGGAGCACATTGGGATATCTGTGGAGACATGCTATTGGTACAAGGACGTGGTCATACAGTCCCTACTCCTTTGCCCACACTGCTCACAAAACTCTCCCAGATTGACAGGACTACAATACACATGTAGGAACAGAAGGTTGGGAGCTTGTACTAAGGTTTTTGTCAAAATCAGAGGTATCCATGGATATTTAGGTCCATGTGCTTGTTGCTTAAATGCCAGCCACTACTAATTAGGTACACAATCTGTCTTGTGAGCCTGGAAAAAGAACCTGGGCAGAATCAAAGACTTTTTGTGCCATGTGCAATAGAAATAGCAGTGAAAAAAAAAGCCCCAACAGAAACAGTTCCTTCCCCAGGCAGCTCACAGTTTAATGAAAAACACAAACAAGTAAGTAATTAATCTAAGAGTTGGACTGGATGATCCTTCGGGGTCCCTTTCAACTCAGAATATTCTGTGATTCTGTGAAGTGGGAAAAAAGGCAAGGATAACAGCTGGTCAGACAAACATCTGGATTTAAAGCTCGTAAAGCAAAGAAAAATCAGTTGTTTCTATTCCAGTTTTGTCTACATTATTTTTATTTTGCTTGACAGGTCTCAAAGCAAATCAGAAGGTGACTGTCCCTCTTGGGGGATGTTGCTAGTGGGCTACTGCAGGAACCTGTCCAGGTTTCAGTGCTTTTCAGAACATTTCTTTCAATTCACTGTTGGCAAAATTTGAAACAAGTCATACAGTTGTTGTAACTTAGACTGAAGTTGGTCATTTGGTTAGGGGAACGTACTCAAGCCACATGGTTTAACATGCCTGAACACACTGATAGGATCAAAGACCACGGGTTATCTGCTTTGGCTCTGCATTTCTCCCCAGTGTGACTCCTGTCCTCAACACTGTGCACCACGCTGCATGCATGACCAGTGGAGCAGCAACTCCCACACAGGCAGTCAGGCAGAAAGAGAATTACGTATTCCTCCTGCAGACAGCATTTGTGAAACCAATTACTGAAATGCTGCATCCATTACCACTCTCACACTTCAGAAAGAATGTTTACAGAATTTTATATGAACTCAGAAACTTGTATGTAGTGGTAATAAGTGTAGAGATAATCTCAGACCATTTATTTAGGAGAAAATTAAGGGGTGACTTAACTCAAAACAGCAGCAGGTAAGAGGTCCTTAAGTGTAAATATGAAGATGTTAAGAAATCACTGGCTATGTTCTGAGGTTTAGACCACTTCAACTGATGCACCTTTGGAACAATTCTTACTGATGTAGTGACTTATCAATCACTGAACTCTTTACATGATGATGAACCTTCTTCTCGAAGCCAAGATATAGCTCAAAGAAATATTAGGGAGCAGAACTTACTGTCCTGGAAACGACCACACTAGATAATCCCTTGTAGTCTTAATACCTATGAATTACTATTATTTCCACTATAAATGAACTGTATTTTTCTGGGCATCGTCAGATCAATCATGAAACTTGCATCTGAAGGCAACATGCAGATACAGCAAAGCAGCAAGAATGCAAATGTGTGAAACAATAATTTAGTCCACCACACCTCTACAGCAGGACAATGAACAAGCAAACAAAAAACGGAGAAAAAAAGGGAAATAAAAAAAAAAAAGTAATTTTCATCCCTGCAGAGACAAGCCACCTCTCTAGCTGTGTACGAGCTGAAAGAAAATGAAGAAATACAGTCATACACACACACACCACTTTATTTAGGAAGTTCTGTTTCATTGTAAATCCCTTTTCCTTACCTGGGCTCTAGGACATCAAGACCGAGTAGATATGGCACATCAGTTCCAGGACAGGCTATTAATGTGTCGTTTTTCTAGTATAACGCTCTGGCTACTTAGTAAAATTTCACCCACAGCTTCACTTCCTTTATTTGGGCAGAAAGTTGAAATAACAGGCGCAGGTACCCGTATCTTTTCAGTGAAGAGGCTTCCACAGCTGAGGCACTCTGATCTCAAGAGACTCTTCTTCCACTGTACAGTTACCTCACATCAACTGCAGAAATAGCAGGACTCAACAGAAGAGGTTTGCTCTTTCTTTTTCCCCTCCTCTCAGGGAGAAAAGCGTATTATAGAAACAAGTGTTTGTAGTTTTTCAGTTTTTCATATATTTTAACCAAGTTGAGTATCTCAAATACCCAATGCATTTTATTTATTGTACAACATTGTGGGTTTTAACTCATTCCAGATTTACACTATTATTCTGTTGAGATCTGAGCCCCAGTAGGACCGAAAATGCCTCCACATACAGGAGCTTCCTCCAAGCTAATGACAGAATAGTTTGCATTTCCCTGTCCAACAATTTGAAATTACTTTCTCATAAAAAGACTTACTCCTTAAAAGCTTTGCTCATTTCAGTCTTAAAAGATTCCTGAGATAAGGGGCACTTGTTTCTTTCTGAGACTGCCCTAAAATATGTGGCCAAAAGTAGCACAAGTATTACTGATGCAAACAGGAAGCTTGTTGTTAGGAAAGGTTTTATGATGTCCATCTGAGTAAAACCTTCTTTTCTGTCCTGCTGACAGTCCATCCCCACCCATCTCAGACAGTGATGTCTGAAGCAGTGCCAGCTGTGGCCGAGCGCTGTTGACTGTCCATCTCTGACAGGACGTCTGTTGAGTCTGACTGTCCCTGTGCCCCAGACTTCACCGCGTGCACTGCATAGTTAAGGCTCGTGCTTTCCATCCAGCTCCACGAACCCGAGAGTGGATTATACAACATCCCATTCACAGTCTTGACTGAAAAGCCGTCTAGAAAAGAAAGAAGCCATATAAAGCAACTGATGTTCTTAATTGTAAGTCACTGTAACATGAACCTCTTCAGATCAGCAAGTGTGAAACATACTTCTTCCTCCAGGCTGGGGAGCAGCACTTCACAGGCTGGGCTTTGTCAGACACCACTACACGTAGTGCCGTGGGTGTTGCTGGTGACAGCAGGTCCTGCTCCTGGCAGTGGCTAGAATAGCTCTGTGCCAGGCCATGTACCCACCAGCACGCAACATGGTAAACGCCTGCTATGTGCTCTGCTAGAAACCCCAACTTCACACCACCACCATACCTGGGTGACTGGAAATGTTTTCTGTAGGTGGAGACATTCCTCAGATTGATATCACACGCTCCAAACTGATAATCTGAGCATATATTTGAAAGGATTCTGCAGATTCCCTTTAGGAATGGAAAAATGTAACAAAGAGGCAGAAGAATGCCATCCATCAAGGACTCAGTGCAAATAAAGAGTGATTTATCACTCCCTGCTGAGCAGTGCTCAGTTCACTGCATGGATCCGAGTGTCCCAGCAGGATACAGGATGGAAAGCAGAAAACAAACACCCTATCAAAACAAATCACTCCACTACACCTGCTTCTCCTTTCGAAGGAAGAACAGAAAGAACCACCAGTGTGTGAACCAGTATTAGTCATGTTCCTTATGGCATCACTGCAAAGTGCCAAGAAAAGACTTTGCCAACAGAATAGCTCCACTCATACTTCACTTTCTTTGCAATGAACTAAAGCAAAGTGATATATTCAGTGAGAGGGTTTTAAAATATCTGCAGCAAAGGAGGGCAATGGGCAGAACTCTTCCCAGCTCAGTGCTTTGTCTATTTTAAAAGCAATCAAACCAGGGCAATTTAATTAGGCATAATAAAAATCAGTATCATACAGTTTCTCAAGAACTGACTAACAAATTTGTGGTAGGTTTCATCTTCACATTTTTGAAGAGACACTTTAGTACCATAATTTGAATGGAGAACATGGAGCAGCAACCAAAACTAAAAATGCCTCCTCCCAAGGGAGAGACGACAAACAATGGAGTGGCAACAGAGCAGCTCTGGAGTGCCAATACAGTTATTGCCTCAGACCTGGCCTAGAGCATATGAACCACTTCAGAGCATACATTCTGCCACCAGAACACAATGGAAAACCTTCAAATTTTTATTTAGACTGTCAAACAGAGGGCAGCTGTAACAGTGATCTGTTTGAGTAATGACTGCATTCTTAGGATTCTACTTAGTTTATGTATTTTATGCAAAATCCAGTAAGCAGCAGTGTCTTTAAAACAGAAATGATATTCACAATATATGACTTAATTCACGCAGGAAGAGCTGTGTATTGTTGCTAGCACTCACCTCACCTAGCTTATCCCTTTGCTATGTCTACAGGAACCATTTGGGTAGCTCTCTCTGCATTCCCATCATTTCGCCTGGGACTTACTTGATTCCAGGAGGTGCTCCAGCTCTTCAGGGGGAACAAACTTCTCCCACTCATGTGTTCCTTCTGGTACAATGCCCATTATCTTTTCTGCAACCACAATTCCCAGGACATAGGACAACTGTGTTTTATTGATTGTCGTAATGAACAAAGAACCTTCCGGCTAATTAAAAGATTAAAATGTTCAATTAGAAGAATATTTAATTTTTAAAATTGTTCATTGAATCACCTTAAAATACATACTTTTTCAATCTACAAGTCTACACAATGTAAGAGAAAGAAGTATTTTCCTCCCAGGATAGGTATTACAAGTATAACACTTAAATACAACAGTTATGACTCAGTAGTCCTCAAAGAGTCAACATCACCAGAGTCTTGGGTGTTCTAAAAATCATTTCTTTGCCCAAAGAACACCTAACAAAGAACAAAGTCACACCATTTCCTGCCCAGGAAATGAATAAATAAAAGGTATTAAGGCATATACAATATCTATTGAAAAAAACCCCACAAAAATACAAAATCAAACAAACAAAAAACCCCCACTTTTTAATTGAAACCAAAGTAAAATGTACAATGCTGCCTAATTTTTGAGACCGCTGAGTGCCATGCTGTGCTTGTTTCAATGATTACATGGTTAAAAAAACAAAGAGAGAAAATAATTCTAAATCCTTAAATGACTGTTTGGTAGAAATAAACAATCATTTTTTTGGTCTTAGCTGGCTAAAACTTAGTTCCACTCAAATAATTGATATTCCTTCTGATGACAAGAAAGATAAAGAGATTAAAGGAAAGCAGCTGCTAGTGTGCTGAGCCTACCATTCTTCTTACAAATGACTATCAAGAGGAATAACCACCTGATTATTTCCAAGTATAACTATGACCCTTTAAAAGCAATCCAGGAGCAATCTTATGTGATGCTGGAGCTGGAATAGAATCTTGTGAGTCAGAAACATCATTACAGTTTCAATGCAGTCTGAACCATATCTGTCCATCAACAGCAGCACTGTCACGTTGCTCTCACTTGGGAGAAATCAGATCCAAACAGATTTCTTAACATCTTAATGAAATGCAACACTGCAGTGCTAGGTAATGCCACTAACACTTTTCTAAGGCAGAGTTGGGGAAATAAATTTCCCCTAACTTCAGCTGGGAAGATGTACTTTTATCACAAAGGAGAATGATGGGCACCTCTAGAGTGTGCTTCTGGCTTCAAGGTGGAGAAATGAACGTAGATGTGCTTTCACGTTCCTTTAAATAAGAGACATAATAATAAAAGAGAATATTCCCAATAATGAAAGCAAAAAGTCTCTTACCTTTAACACCTGAGAGCAACACCTGATAAATGTTTCAAGGTCAGCCACATGCTCCACTACTTCAGAAGCTACAATTACATTGAAGGTTTCCATAGACTCTTCCACAATCTCCTCTAGTGAACTGGACTTGTACTGTATTCTCTCAGCCAGGACTGGATCAAATGACTTGTGCCGTTCTGCTGTTCTAATGTTGTCCTCCAGAGGATCAATTCCAGTAACTGAAGCTCCTAGTCTACCTAAAGGCTAATAAAACAGAGTATAATTTATTCTCTGCATGAAAACAATTTACTTAAGGGTGACTTTGCAATGTACGTACATGATGCAGAAAACATCCATCAGAGAACAAGACAAACAACACTATGATAAGCTCTGATCTGGCAATTTTATTTTAAATGTTTATCAAAGCAAGATAACCCTTCGATTTGGAAGAGGTGGTATTAATTTTCTTAGAAAATTATATACTGGAATATACGCATATTATATGCTGGAACACAATTGCCTTTTAGAGTAATTTGCTCTGAATCTTTTGCTACACCAAATAAAGATTTCCTCCACTATTATTCTCTGATAGAAGAAAAAAATAAAGGGGGATAATCAACACAGTAATTAAAGGGGGAAAAATAATGCCATATTTAATCACTGTCATTACTTTCTTCAACATCCACCTGTAATGGTAAATCCTCATATCTTTTTAATGGTTACTTAATACAGAATTATCTCTGGGACTTTTTCACTGCTGAAAACTAAACACTGATGTTGACTAGGATAGCATCAGCCTTGGCTGTCACTCAGGTTTCTCCAGTCTCTCCTTACTCTGAGGTTAACACCTGTCATCACCTCTTTTGAAACTGAAACAGGCTGCAGAACATGACCACATGTATGATATTCCAACCTGAAATTCACCAGTTGCTCGGCCTGAGAAGGTGATGCAGCACACTGGTTTTGCCAGCCTTGTCAGAGGAAATGCTCTCACAAGGCAACAGGATTTTGCTCACAAATAAAATTAAAAAAAAAAAAAGAAAAAAGAAAACAGAGGAGAGATTCAAGTCCCTTTGTAACACCTCATTTCAGATGCTGATGAAGTTCCCAGAGTAAATCAGCCAGATCTGTCACTCTGAATTCAAAAACCATCCCTAGTCCATTGATGGGACACAGCTCTCTGTTCAGAGCCTATGTGAACAAAGGGTTCCACTAAAACAGCAACTTCTCAGTCAAGTTTGTGCTGATTTCTCAGGAACCAGCTGTAACATCAGCCCCTGTACCAGGTGTATCTCTCCTGACAGAGGGGAGGTATGCCTCAGGTGCTTGAGATTATTCCATGCTTCTCCCATCAGATCAAAGTAAAGGCTAGAAACCCCACTCCCATATAAAAACCTGAAGATAAGCAATTCAAAGAAATGAATGTGTAAGAACAAGTTTATAACAGAAAATACTTCTTTGGTAATGAGGATTGTCATGATTTTAAGTATTCTTGTCTAGGCTTTTAAATTGAAAAGAAAAAAAAAGAAAAAAAAAAAAGAATACTCAAATAATTCATCATTCTTCCCCTCTCCTTTTGAATGTTTGAAATCTTATTTTTCTGATGATCTCAGAATTTTAGAATGTCTCATTACCAACTTTTTTTTCTGTAAACAACTACCACCACTATGCAAACCAAATACTCTATAGGGTTTGTAGAATACACTGCATTATATTCAGTAACTAACATATCACAGAAGAGAAAAGGTCATCCTTGGACGACTGGAAATTAAGCGGTGAAATAGTAGAACAATTCAAATACCTTGTATACTTTTTAACAAGAAAACAGAGAGCACACTGTTTCTTACCTCACTTAGCAGTCCTCCGCCACAGCCAACATCAAGAATCTTCATTCCAGAAAGTGGATTTCCCAGATGATAATTACTACTCATGCTCAGCAGGGTATCTCTGAAACAAATGGGATGTGATTAAGGTCGAACACACAAGGTGCTTTAGTAGATGCAATATGCAGTTATCTTAAGTACTGGTAATTTTTTTTCTTTTACCATGTTTTCTGAGGTTATGCAGAAATAGTAGATATATAAAAAAAAAAAAATCTGTCTTCAAAACCATACCTAATAAATGGCACTCTAATATCATTCATAGAATGAAGAGCTGAATACTCTCCTTCTTCATCCCACCACTTATGAGCAAGGAGCTGGAATTTTTTCATTTCCTTTGAATCCACTGATGAATGTGAAGTCCTGACAGGTCTCTTCACAGTGAGCCTAAATAATGAAAGCTGAATGTCATTAAACTAATACCAATATTTCGTATCAGCTGAAATAAGGGAAAACCAAATTCTGTATCAGAAAATGAAAAAAGGTAAAACTCATGTTCCTTTAGAGACTCGAGTTACATTTTATACACTATAAGGGTAACATATCTTCTCAAACAGATGGCTGCCTGCCTGTAATTTTTAAGTTGGTAATCGTAAGACAAGAGTTGGCCACATCAAACATCTAAACATGTGTGAGATGTAAAAATGGTTCCATGTGACACTGTCACAAAGTAAACTGTCATAACAAACAGTAGTCCTTGTCACATGGGACATTAGGTGCAATACTTACATGCTGCTTTTCTTTTCAGTCAGAGAGACAGGCAGAATACTACTGGATTTCAATTGTGTTTTCCAGTTGTCCTGAAGGATACCTCTCAGGCCCGTCTGAAAAGACAGATCAGCATGGCCATCTGCATAAATAAAAGACAACCCAACGTAAAACATCAGCTTTAGAGAGCTCAGAGGCGAAACAAGTAGCTGTAACAATGCTGCTCTAGCACAATACTAACAATGCAAATGTTTGCACATCTGCTCACTATCATACTTTGGGAGTGCATGGGGATTAAATAAGAGCACACGCTAATTCACCACCCCTGTACTCCTCCAGTTACGTGCCGTGCCATTTTTCAGCCCCTGAATGGAAAGGAGCTTTTCATGGAGCTAAACTGCTTCAGTTAGTGTGAATTTCCCCAAAATGCTTACTCTGACCATAAGCTGTGCATATACACACTTAATCAACAGTAGGTTTATTACGTGTTGGGATGAGAAATACACAGCTGCAGGCTCATTTTGCATTGTACGAGCTGGTAAGGAAACCTCACGAACTGTGCACCGACAGGCCAAGGACACTATCCCGAAATCGCTGCCGACGCAGGGCTGGGCTCTCCCGGCACAGCGCACCCTCGCTCAGTCCCGACAGCGCCCGAAGCACAGAGCACCTCGCTGCACAGCACCCCCCAAGGGGATCCGAGGCGGCAGCGACCGATGCCGCGACCCACTGTGGGCCCGCCGTGGGCTGCGCGGGAAGCGGCAGGGCACGAACACCGTGTCTCTCCCGGGCCGGGCCCGCCGTGCAGGCGCTGTGCGGGCAGGGCACGAACAGTGTCTCTCCCGGGCC
>VWZG01002654.1:172228-203292 GCA_013396735.1 Grallaria varia
CAGCAACCGCCTCCCCCCGGGCCCGGCCCCGCCGGGCGGGCGCTGTGCGGGCGCGGCCCTGCCAGCCCGGGGGCGCGGCTGGGGGTTCGCGGGGCCCGGCTGCGAGGGAGCCCGGCCGCGCTCTTGTCCTCCCTCCGCTCCGCTCACCCCCGGTCACGGCCCGCCGGCGCCCCAGAGCGCGGGTGAGCGCTCGGGCCACCCCGCCGCCGCCCCACATCGCCATCGCCGCTGTCGCCCCGCCCCGGTCCGCTCCCGGCGGTGCCGGCCGCCTCCGGGGCGGGCACCACGAAGGTTCCGCCCGACGCTGGGGCCTGGAGCGACTCTGTTTGAATGAGTGCCCCCTCACTCCTGATCCTGGCGTGCCTTGGAGCAAGAAAAGCACTCCCGAAGCAGAGGCTCGTTCGGATGACACAGCGATAAGTGAGCGGTTTTCAGCCACGTTTGTTACCAAGAACACACCGAACTTGCAGGGGAGGGCACGAAGCACGCAGAGGGAGCGGGAGGCGCGGCAGGGCGCGGTGCCCTGCGGGATGGAGCGCAACTCCCGCCCCAGCGCTTCCCCCTGGGAACCATCCCAGCCGGCCCGCTGAGCCCGTTTCGGAGGCTGCCGTGGCACCGAGTGCAGGCAAAGCCCAGGCTGTGGCCCGGGAAGCACAAGGCTGCCTGCCCCGCTCCCTCCCTCGCCAGGCACTGCTGCCCAGGGCCCTGACGGACACGGGGAGCTCTTCCCCAGTGTGGGCTTCAGCATTTCCCGATCTCCACGGAGAGCTAGTTTAACTTAAAATGGAAAATAATTAAGCCCGTTTTAAATAAGATTCACGTTCTGACACTTTATTGAGCTGCAGGTCTCGCATGAAGCCCAGTGAAACCCAAAGGTGGCTGTAAAGGAGCGGTGCAGAGCACGGCAAGGGGAAGCCGCGGGAGCAGCAGCGGGCAGCGCTGCCCTGCGGGCCAGGCAGGCGATCCCGGGCCGGCTCCCTGCCTGGCCGTGCCGACGGCGGCATCCGCAGGATGGAGGCACGGACTGCACAGAGCCAAGGGCAGGAGTGTCCTCCAGGCTGCAGGAAGTCTGGGGCGATAGAATCACTGCTGCTTTGACTTGCTCTTGCCCCTAATGCCAGTCTGCTTTAATTAACCTTGCTTGGTGCTTTCAACCCTCACTGCTTCAAATCTGCCTGTTTACAGGATTCCTGTAAAGACCGTGTATTTCATGTAGTAGTTAAGGTTTGGATTTTTTTTTTCTTTTGAAAGCTAAATACAGACTGCTGAAAGGGCTCAAAGCAGCTTGTCTCAATAGCAATTAAACATATGGCGAACCTACTTAGTGTGTATCTGCATCACTTCTCTATGCACCTGCTTTCCAATCATCAAAGCTCATGGTGCACTGAACTTAAGAGTCATTAATAGAGCTACCAAAGAAAACAGAGTTCAGAGAAATGCCAGAGAAATGCTGTATATAAGACAGTCGCCTTAAGATACAAAACTAAGCCTTCCTTCAAAACATGCATCTTGCATATTACTTATGCAAATTATCTATTACTTGTAATTTATGTAGCAAAGGATACACAAAATCTGAGCAAGAGAGCAAATCCTTACATTGCCATTGCTTTTATAGTTGTGATTTTAAAATCAGTAACAAGAAATTAAATACATGCACAGTGGCAAGTATTCTACTTAACAGGATAAGCTTGTTTCGACCTAGAGGTAGCTATTCCAGAAGTCAGGTCCTCAAAGAGAACAGAGTTTTTGGGTTTGTGCCATATTTCAAAATGCATGTAGTTGCTCAATATTTAAAGTCAGAATATTTTACTCAAGTACTCTTTATTTGGCCTATCCATGGCCACGGCTGGTTCCTGTTCTTACACGGGATAGCAGGTACCTTGGGTACATATTTACACTGGATTTGTTGTATTCATCTTCAAAACAATTTGCATGGAAATCATTGTTCATTTGATTCCACACCATCCCTTATTTATTAAAAAAGTTTTCAAGGGAAATGCCTCCAAATGTCATGTTGCTGCATGACATTCAAAATCCTATGTCTTGCTTTCCTGCAATGCATGGAAACATTTTTGCAGGGTCTATTTTAAAATGTAGAAGAATAGAGCAACAAACCAATTTAGACTTTTCCAAAGAGATACATTCCCATTTTTGTATATATTTGCACATTTCAGGATCACTTCGTAAGTATGGAATTAAAAGACTGGTTGTTATATTAGCCTTTTCTGTTGAGACACAGTCCTAAGGGAGTTAATAAAGCCCAAAGAAATCCAAGGCAAGTGATGCTGCCAGAGTACCAATGTACCAATGGTATTTAATTACTGAGTGCTGAGTAGGCTGTTATAGTAAGATTTCTGAAACAGTTAAATACAGAGTTCGTATGCTCTTTTTATTGGCATACAGTCACTACCCATATAAGTGCATTTGTGTCAAAAAATAATTTTCATCGTTACAGGAAGTGACAGAGTTCCAGTTGTTGGCAGAGTATATAAAGCTTTTCCATACACAATCTTTTTTATTAGACAGAGAATATAAAATCTGAACTGAAAATCAAATTCAATGCATCCTGGAAACTGTATTCCTCAACAGCTTATCTTAAACTTATTTCTAGTTTCTTTCTTTCTCTCTCAAGACATCCTTCTAAAATACCTGAACTGTTACACTATTTACTATTTAAAAAATCCTCACTCAGAGCCAAGAGTGTAACAAGACTGGATCAATACATTGTTTTTTTATACCCTACCGATGCAAGTAAAAGTCATATGTTGCAAATTATGCCTTATTTTGCTAATAGGTATGACCGTTTACTCTATGTAAAGGTCATAACTGGGGGGTGGGAGGAGTGTTATAATTTATAACTGATTAACAAATTATTTATTTGTAAGTGTTTTGATAAACATGCTTGTATTCACTAGTCATTAGCTTGCTTAATAAATGCATAGTTAAAATGTGATTCTTTGCACTAAAGCAGTTTATTTCTGCATCTGATTTATGAAAAAAATTACAGTGGAAAAATGCTACACAGCTGCATTCTAGTTTACTAAAATGGATTCATCTGTTCATGAAGACATGCTTCGCAAGTGTCCTGTACTAATGTATTTTTTTCTTAGAAGATACAGCCAATCAACAAGAACTGACTTTGATGTTAGGCCTTTTATTTTTTTCAAGAGTGTCATACTAGACCTTTTAGGCACAGATCTCTCCCTGCATTCATGTTCTTCTGAAACAGTCACTGGCCTAGGGTTGTGTATTGTTAGCTTGTTTTTTAACTGATATTATTTCATACTCTTGTTACTAACAGTTAATTTGCTGAAGGAGGTAATCAGTGACCTCGTTCACTTTATGGTGATATTAAAACCAAAAATTTAGTAAACATTGCTGTCCAATCAATGTATTAGCTTTACAGGAATCACAATTCTTGAAACACTAACAAAAATAACCAGATTCAATATTCACTATGCATTTAATGCATGTGCCAGAATGTAAAGTTAACGCACTGTCAGTTTTCTAATGTGCATTGAGTGACATCTGTAAACATATTCCATAGAAACATCTAAAATTCTGAGATTTGTTTGTGTAATATCCCTGAACATCCAGAAAGTTCCTTCTGAAATCTAGGTGAGGAATATAGTTCCAGAGCTTAACACTGTCACACAAGATCAGTTAGTCGCACATATTCCTAATGGGGTTCAGTCTGTTTAAGTATAGCTTGTATTACAGCGACCCATATTTTACACACACAGCATATAGTACTTGCTAGACCAAAAAAAAGGTTACTAAAAATCTGTTACACATATCTGAAGAAAAATGTCTTTTCTCTGTTCTTCCACACCCCCAATAATCTTATCATGTCGATGGATTACATATTGTGACAGGTGTTTTATGCTAAATCTGGTTCAAGTACTTTAAAAATTTGTTATACCAAAAAAGCTGCCACTTTTTTTTTTTTAAGTACTTTCTACCATTTAACACAAAATTCAGGTGCAAGAATTTTAAACAAAAAATGAACTAAAGAGCTTTATTGACATCACAGTACATTCAATAGTAATTTTAAGAACATTACAGCTGAAAGAGAATGGCCTGTTTTATAGTCTTCATAAGCACTACCGTTCTTGAAAAAATGTAATACAAAGAAATCCTATTAGGTATTTAATTCTGAGCAGCATTTGGAAAAAATACACCTATGTACAGATAAAAAAAGGATTCTGGTTTCACCTACATAGCCACAATGTGCCTCTATAATGAGACAAGCCTTTTATAACTCATGGAATTTTTAAATGTCATAGCACTGGTGCCATAAATTCCTCAGCGTTTACGACGAAGAGGAGTTGTTGATCTGAAAAATAAAGGAAAAGGGGGAAAAAGTTAATTGGAAAAAATAAAAGACCCCCAAACCCACACACACTTTAGGCTTAGTAATTAATAGTTTTTTAAAGGTTTTCCAAAGTTACTTTTGCCTAAGACAAAAAGTTTAATAAATACCATACTTTACTTAAAAAGTTCATATGCCGTACACATGAAGACGAATATAAAAAAATTTTTAAAGTCAGACAAAATACTTAAAAAGTATACTACCTTGATCGTGACTTAGACTTGTGTTTGCGGCTTGCCTTCTTACCAGACCTTTGAGATTTCTCCATGGAGCATGACCGAATATGCTTCGATTTCTTAGCCTTCTTTTCTTTACTGCTTCCTGGTGATTCAGAACTACTCCTCGCACTAGATTCAGAGCCTGACCGCTTTTTGCTATCTTTGGTAGTAATTTTTTTGCTTTCTGGTCTAGAATCCTGTCTTATTATTTTCACACATATTGAATCACTGCGAGAGAAAGTTCTTTCGCTGTCTCTTTTTCTCTTTAATCTACTGTCATCATGATTGCCAGCCTTACTTTCTTTTTCCTCTTTTTTGGGCTTATCTTTTCTTTTTTCCTGATCTTTCTCCCTTTCTCTGTTCTTTTTTCTGTCTTTATCTACACCTCCACCCTGCTCCTTCTTCCTTTCTTGATCTTTACCCTCACTTTTATGTTTGTGCCTATTTCCAGTTGGGCTTCTACGCTGGTCTTCAGCTTTACGTCTGTCCCTGCTTCTGCTGCGGCTTGCACGATTGGCTCGCCTGTCTCTTGAGCGGCTGCCGCTTCTACGTCTATCCCAGCTTCTCTCTCTTGAAGGACTCCGATTTCTCCGCCTCTCCCCTCTTTCAGCACTGTGATTTCTACTAGATCTTCTCCTTTCCCTTATTTTCTCCCTACTCCTACTCCTCTCTCTCCTGTTTCTGTGGGAGTAACTCCTGCTTCTACTGCGTCTAACCTTATGTGACGGTGTCCTACTGCGACTGTGTCTCTTCTTCCTTTTAGGAGAGGAAGAACGTGAAGAGCTGCGACTGCTACCTGAGCTAGTGCTATAGGATGAACTAGATACTGTGCTGCTACTGCTGCTACTCCTGCTATTGCTGCTAGTGCTACCACTGCTGGAGCTTCTTGACCCACTCCTTCCTGTCCTGTCTTTACTCTCTTTCTTGAGTTCTACATCAGGTGCAATGGTATTTGGAGATCTTTTCTTTTCATGAACCATATCTGCTTCAATTTCTTTTGCCTCCTGTGATGCTGAGTTACTATTTTGTTCCTTGTTGATAAATTCACTCATCTCTTTTGAAACGTTTTCATTTTGTAGCTTCTCTTCTAAAAAAAAAAAAAAAAGTACACAGTAGAAAAAATGCCATCAATTTGGAGCAACATAACAATAAATTCCATACTGTTACCGTGACAAAAGCAAATTTCCAAGCACATTTCATAATACTTATAATTAAAATACCGTCCACCACCATACCAAAGCACTCATTTTCTTTTAATTCTAGAAAAATTGTCCTCCTGATTTAGAAAAAGTGCACAGGCTAGATATTTTTAGAAGTCCTTGATGTTATTTCATATTTCAGTGTTTCAAGATGAAGTTGTCAAACAAATATCCTGGAACACCAGAACTCCCAAATTCATCTACACATATTGACTTTTTCCTTCTGCAACCTTTCTACATACCTGATTCTCCCCTTCTCATTCCTACAACACTCCTCTAGCAGCACTGATGCTTCCTGCTTTCCTTCTAGCCCTGTTTGTCTGGGTTTGAGGAATCACTGGCTGGTCTGAAGAAGTTTTATTTCCCACAAAGCACATGGGTGGCCTCTAAACCTCAAAACAATGTTGGCTGTACCTCTATACTTTGTAGGCCTTGGCACCCAAAACAGTCTCAGAAGGAGTACCTTCTGCTGTAGTAACATATTGAAATGTCACTACATAAATATAAAATATATTGAAATAAAATATAGGGTTTATGGTGTTTTTCAAGGGTAATTTCAATTGAGTCCTAAATGCTAACCAGTATGAACAATTAACATTTTTCCTTGTGGGTTTCATAGCCAATGAATTTCAAGGAAAGAAGGAATAGCATTAAAAAAAGGAGCCTTGTAGATAACTCTTTGCTTTAAGACTCAGCTCAAAAGTTAAAACCACAGCATGTAATACAGGTACCTGGTGAAGCTCGTACAAAGCAAAAAGTTAATGTCAGGTGAGATTAAATATGTTTGGTAGTCAGCAAATATGATAAATGTGGTTAATTAATTAAAAATACATTTCTTGAAAGTAACATAACGAGTATCAGGCCATGATTTCAGATCCTCAAAACATTTTCCAGAAGTTTCCAAAATTAAAAAACTAAAATTATTTTTGTTCAACCTAGGATCCTTTGCATCACTGGCCAAGTTTATCTCCTCCTCCCATATTAAATTGAGCCTAGAAAAAAAAACCTGACATACAATATTTTTAGCCAAAAAACTGGCCTTTTGATGTGGGCCACCAGTTGCTGAATTAATTTAGGGAATAAAACTTCAGAGTAATTCAAATGGCAGCTGATAGTCAAATCTAACACAGAAAACAATTCCAATCTGGTCCCCAAGTCATTAGGCAAGGCAGGCAGAAGCCAGTGTATGTCAGAAGGTGCTGTATAGTATATTAGAAATCTTCTGCCTTTCCAAAACACCGCTACAAATGAGACACTGCATTTACCAGTCTTCAGTATTTTGGATGTATAGAATCAGCTGCTTTAGTCTAGATTTCTATTTCTGCAAGTAGTCCCATGGAGATGTTTCCACCCTGACATCTCGCTTCACTAGGAAGAGGTCACAGGCCACCACTCAGTCACTCTCCATTTGACTATCCTTTTATGCACACATCTTATAGCACTCAGAGAGGCAGGAATATTAAGGAAACCAAATGTTCAGTTAATTCAGCCTTTCATTAAGGGCATCATATGTTTTATTTCCAGACCTTTAAAATAAAAAGTAAAGTGCTAATCATAATAGCACATTCTCCTCCAACTTATGAACTTGGTTAATGACTTGTTAACATTGCATTTACCTGTTTATCTAGACTACTCTTCAGCACTGCAAGGTGACTTGTGATACCCTTTTGACCTACGTTATGGATACAAAAGGACAAACCTTACCTTGGAAAAGCAAAAGTAAACCACAGATTTTGGTTTGGTTTTTTGTGGTGTTTTTTTTTGGTTTTTTGTTTGGTTTTTAAATCAAGCCTACTACCTTTTTCATAGACTACATGTCAAGTGACTGAGTTCAATAATTTTACCCTGTTATTAGGTATAAAACCCAGTTATGAAGAGGCAGCATATAGAAACAAACCTCAACTACAACTGAGGTCAATCAGTTCAAAGGAATTGCAGGTCTCACTGTACATTCTGAAAGATGCCCTGCCTGAAATTATGTAACAGAAGAGCAAATTTTTCAGATGGTGTGAAATGTGCCTCTTATACTTAAGAGCATTCCACCTTAAGGAATCAAGTTTATATAAACTGCAGTTTGGTGCAGAAAGGTGGAATTTATCCCCCGGACACAACAGAGATACAAATAACTTTTAAAAATACATTATACACACATGTGCATTTTTATAAAGTGATACTATTGTTTATACAATATCTGTACAGTACAATACCTAGAGTGTACATATATGCAGCACCATGTCTCCCTTTTATACACTGAAGTAGAATAATTTATGGAAAACACTACATGGATTCTTTCTTTTTAATAAGAGAGAAACAAACCACCTTGTGATCAAGTAGCTCAAACAATTTTTGTTAAAACATTTTAATTAAAAATAACATTATTTCTAAATTTGTCTTAAAATGCATTTTCTCTCCAATCAATTTACATAAGTAGCAAACTCCATATACAGCAGCACAGTAAGAAGACATTATATGATTTACCTTCTAGCTGTTTTTCTAGTAGTAGTTGCTGTTCTCTCTCTTTTCTCCAAAACGCTTCCTGTTTTTGCCTGATTCTGTGTCGTAATTCCTCATCATCAGTATCAGATGATTCAGAGCCTCTGTCACTCCTCTCATCTTCGCTGTCTCCTGATCCATAACCACCCAGTCCACCTGCGTGCATAAAGTCCAGTCTATCACGAGGAAAGGTTAAGCTTTGTTCTTAATATTTCTGTGAGGCAAAGAGGAGAGCAACATTCCCCTCCTTCACTTCCTCTTCTCTGAAGAAGTCACTTTATTCTGGTAAGTGCCAATGTTGTTTGACTGGTGTATTCAAGGCTCCCATATCTGCATTGATGCTCACTCTCTGGCTCTACTCCTTCTGGAACAGTTTGTCTATTTTCAGCAAGCAACCACTGTGATCACAGTACTTTTTTCCATTGTATGGAAGGGCAAAAATGCTCCCTGTAGAGACTGTAATAGTGCCTGCCTCTGTATCAGCAACCGGACCGAAAATGCCTGGGATCTTTCCCAGAAGACACTTCTGAAATGACTTCAGCCGCCTCCATAGTCCAGGCTATCCAGAAATCCTGAATGCCATATCAATTTTTCTATACTGATTTAGAAAACAGTGCACTTTGACAGGTATGGAGATGGAACAGAAACAGGCCTTCTTCTCCCCCAGAGATTAATAACTACTGAACTGATAAGAAGGATAAAGTCAATTTAAACATCTGACATGGAGATATTTTACTTTCTTTCATTCTGAGGTTCTCAGGATCTTTACTGAGTTAATTTTGAAACATGAATACTAGTGATGATAACATTCAATCTCATTCATCAAAATTCCATATGACAAACATAAAACTGATCACTGACACTGCTGCAGTATGTCTTAGATGTTAAAAATCATATTGGGAAAGACCTTTTGCAGTTGTGTCTCAAGCTGGGATTTATATCTATTTTTCCTGTGTTGTTCATGGTAATATATGATATGGGAGCCTTTGCGCTTATGTAGCTTTTCACTAAAATAATAATTACAAAGATTATAATATTTTTATTTCACATTACTCTTCTATCAACTTTCCCCTCTGGTTTGGATGGATCAAGATAGAAGGAAAAAATAAAACAGTATGCCTCTCTGAAGACTGCAGTGTGCTTCTGAAACTATCACACTTCGAAAAGTATCTAAAATCTCATGTATTTTCAAAATTAGGACAAGATTCTCATACGCTAACTCACACTGCATAGTCCTTTACTCCAAAAATTATCCCACATATACCAGTAGGATCACCTGTGGAACAAACATAGGTGCTGATAATGATAAAGTTATCAGAAAGTGACCCATACTCCCAGGCAATTAAAATCTAGTTTCAAAATGCAATTTCTAGAAACGCAAGGCAAGAGTGAAACTCCCCCTTTAAGCCCTCTCAAAAATAAAGAACATACTTACCGAGTCCAGTGAGGGAAGCCAGTGCACTGGACTGTGCCAGCTGTTTTGCAGGAGCTTTGTATCACATCAACAACAGGAACAACATGTTAACACAAATAGCCACGATTTCATAGTCATGAGTCTATGGTATTGTTAAATCTACTACTATTGCTGTTCTTTGGAGGGAGAGAAGAAACATTAAAAACGTATCATCCATTTAAAACCACTTCTAGATTTTCTGACCACGAAGATTTAGCATTTAATTGCAAATTAACAGTGAACAGAAAAAAACCAAATATATACTCATAAATCGCTTTCCAAGTTACAGCATCTGCATATAATTTTCAATTTCAGTAGTTACATATTAAGATTAACTCTGTTACATTAAAACAATCTGTTATGTAAGTACAATACATGTTATTAGTGAATGCAAATTAATTATTAATTGTGGACTCAAAGATCATCTCTTTTCACTTCTGAACAGCTTTGAGATAAAGATGATAGTATTAAGAAACAGCTACAACTCAGAAGCCATTAACACACAGATACCATTTTAACTGAAATGAATTGTATGAAAAAAATGGAATAACTGAGGTAACTCACAATACACTGCACAGGACAACAGTACATGATTACTGGATTTGAACTCTACCAAGTAGGATGCATTATACTGGAATTGTTCTTGAGGCAGAACTATGGAGGTTAAATGTTCTACAGGCATGCAAATATAGAATATTCTCAGAAGAAACTAAAAAGAAAAAAAAAAACAAAACCCCAAAAGCTGGCATACCTTTAGTTGCTTTACGATGAACATCTTTGGCCACATAATAGATTTCTTCATTGGTGACATCCAAAAGAATCTCTGTCAGCAGCATTTTTGTCAGCATCATCTGAACAAAATTGTATTTAGAATTAAAGGCCAAAACACCTTGAATAAATGCTGCATTCAAATTATATACATAGAACTTCACTTCTTTGGATAGCTATGAAAGTGGTATCCTACACATTTTATTTAATGACTTCTTTCAATGACTACAAAACCTAAGACTGAAACTGTTTAAATGTGACCTGATTTCTTTCAGGTTTGTATTTTCACTGTGAACTGTATCTGGATGTATTGCATACAGCTATCCAGGGCACTGATCCTGATGTCAAAGACGATATAACAAATGAATATGTAAATCAGACTGATCCCAATTATTCTTTCAAAAAATTAAGGGCACATTTCTGACTGGTATGCTGCCTGCAAAAAGCAGCAGAGATTATTTATATAAGATTTTATTATTATCTATTTACTACAAAAATTGAAATGGTGGTAGCTAGTTCTCCAAGATGCTCAGTTTGGCCATATGGTTTTCAAAAATATATTCAAATTTATTAGAATTCAGGGCCTTAATTAACAAGGTTTTAGTTGTACAATTAGAATTCAACTGTGATTTCAAAGCACAATTCTGCAGATGCAGTGGAAGTGTTGCTGGTGTAGGACTTAGGTTTCTAGCACTTTCTTGCAAGAATACACTTCTTAAGTTCCCTTTCACAGGAAATGAGGTTGAAGCATAGATTTGAGACAGGCGCACCTAATCACTAAAAGTTTTCAGAAATCTGACAAGCAAAACCATAGAATAATTACCAATGTAAAAACGACAGTCATTACATTCTTTCACTATTGTGTTAAACACATGATATAACCTATATCCTTGTTTCTTTGAGGAAGACAGCATTATGAAGACACATGCAAATATCTGTACAATGCATACTATACCTCTATTTACTGTATCAGGCATAGAAAAAGTGGTTCACTTTGATACGCCCCAAAAAATACGGGCAATTAGACAGAAATACTTAGTGAGAACTATGTTATTAATACCATTTGATACTCCTTTTCTTCTTCTGTCATTTCTGGTTCACTTTGCTCCTCTTGAGGAGCTGGGGATGGACTCCTGCTGATTTTCCCAACACTTACAGCTTCTGTGTTTTCAGCATCTTCATCTTCCTCATCACTGTCCTACAAGAACAGCACCATATACTTCAGGAAAAATGTAGATATCAAGCTCCTTATTTTCTATTTGTAATAGTCAACTTGACTTTTTTTGTACCAAAATCTGTATTACAGTTATCATAAAATTATTTATTTTCTCCCTTCCTAAAAAATATAGGGACCTCTACCCACACAAGCTAAGGAAATACAAAGCTGTCAGTTCACTGCCAGATATGTACTTAGCACTACAAACATGGTGACTGCTAAAATGAAGGCAATGCAAGGTTCTCTAAATGGGTTCAGTTTAGGAAATACAGGTATCTGAATTTTTTCAGCTGCTGATTTAGAATTCACACTTTCAAAGACTCTGTATGTTCCAAGAAGAAGAAAAAAAAAAGAAAACCAAAAAGGCCAATTTCACTGTTGTTTCTTTGCTACTACAAATCAAATAACATACTTTTACCTCTCAGACATTAACTTCAAAACACCAATTAATTATCAACAAAGCAGCAGCTTAACCTTACTTCAAGCAACAAAACCAAAGAGGCAACCAGAAATACAGTCTCTCCTTTGAAGAGACCATAAAGTTAATACCTTTCAGGAAATACAAACCTGAGCAAAAAGTAAGCCCTTCTACTTACAAATTTACTTTTCTGAGGTAACCGTGGGCCATCCCCTTCTTCAGCCTCCTCATTTTCTTTTTTTTCTTTTTTAGACATTTGTGAACGTTGCTGCTCCATTCTCTCTTTTTCCAATTTTTTCTGTTTTTCTCTTTCCATCTTTTCCAGGCCCTCTCGAATCCAGGCAGGCAGAGTTCTACGCTTCACAGCATCTACATAAGCAAGGTTTACAATTATGCAAGATGCAAAAACCTTCCTCCCCAAAAAAACGTACAAAAAATACCCAAAACAAAGAATCAAACCCTCCATCCCATCCAAACAAGTCACACATCATATTGTGGGGGGGAAAAAAAAAAAAAAAAACATCTAAAATGACTTTTTCTTTCCCTGCTTTTTTACTTTCCATTAGAAGAAAAAAAGTCTTCAAATTCTGCATTTCTTTATGAAACACAGCTTTTACATTTTTTCATTAAGGAGTGGGTAACATGTACCAATCTGTGGAGGCTCCTGCTTCACAGGCATCGCAATAGGTGAACGCTGCCGATCTCTGAATGAGGGTCTTTCCCTTCGATTTTGAGTAGGTGCAGGAGGTGCTGGAGGACCTGGTGGCCCTGGTGGTCCTGGCTGCCAATAAGGTGGATGAAATCCACCTTGAGGTGGACCAAAAGCAGCCCCATGCTGAAAGAGTAATGCAGTTTATTTTTCTTCACATGGTAACACTAAATGCAGCACGTGAGCAAGTCGGTCTACAAAAATCCATGCAAGTAGGAATCCGTGATTTCTAGGCTACTGAGATCTCAATCTCTTTTACTGTGATCTCCAAGAAACAAGTTTGTTTGAAATATTTAATGAATAAACAGATTTAAGCAGGGATACTAACAAAGCTGAAATGGCTTCAACCAATCTCCTTTTATAGTGTGCTAAACATTAAGCCTATAATCACCATCTATCTCCATCAGTTGCCTGCCAGCTTAGCATCAGAGCATGCAGTTAAATGAAGAGCATACAAAACTAAGATATAAAGTCTAGCTATGTTAGCAGTCCTTCCTTTTAGCTACAACATGAGGAAAAAAATTTAAAGTTCAACCTTTTATCACAGAAGAATTTTGCACTGTGCATGTCCAGTAATCACTCATGAATCTTATTAGTATGTCTGATTAAAATATTAAATGCATAAATATGTCTTTAGTACAAATCCTGAGTTCTGGACAAGCTGTCTACAATCCAAAAGTCTTAACACTTGAGGCATACATGAGAAGTTATTTAAGATTTGCTGCCTAGAAATGCCTATTGAAACTATTTAAGAGGAGAGTGTTTAGGAAGAAAGTTATACCATCAAACAGTCTACTGACTATTCACGTCACTAATGCTGAAGCACTCTCCCACTACAATTTCAGGTCAAGCATCTCTTTTACTCACTGCAAAACAAGTTTTCTGTAGTATTTAGAGAAATTAATTTTAAGAGTTTGTCCCATAACAGTAAACAAAGAATATTATTATAATAAACTAGGGTATTGGAAAATTGTTCACTACCTAACAATACTGCTGAACAAGAGAATTATAAGTGAAAAACAGCCCAGAAGATCAAAAAATAATTCTGCCCATCTTCCCTTATGTTTGTTTCGGAATAGGAAGTAGGGTTTTTAACAGGTATAGTTTGTCATTTATATCAAGGCTTTTGAAAGAGAAATACTGAAAATAGAAGATACAAAGCTGCTTTATGTTAAAGATTTGTGCAATGCCCTCTGCTATTATTAGTGCTAAAACCACCTACATGTTTATTATGCTATGCAACTTATATGCCAGAATGAAGAAAAAAGTGGATGTGGATTTTTTTAGAAATATCATTGTTTATTCAGAGAATCACAGTAGATAGATATGGAAAAGATCAATGGATCATCCAGTCTATCTCTCTGCAAATACAGGACTGTTGCCTGTGGTACATTATCTAGTGTATTTAAATATATCTTTCTGAACTTTATTTTTTTTTCCTCCTCCTCCTCTTTTGATTTTTTTAAATACAAAGCTACATAATGTTAATTTATATACCGGAACACAGTGATTCATTTTAATATTGCAGACAACAGCCATTTCTCAATACTGCTATAGAAAAATAAAACCCTTTGGCCTCTGAACAGAACTGAAAACTCTAATGTCTCTTCTGTAAAGTATATGGGAAAAATGTATCTTAGCAGATAACAGATTCTGTAGATGTTTGTAGAACTGAAGAATGAGAGTCGCCGCTAGATGATATTAGAGGAACACATCCACGGAAGGGACTCTGCGCGTCTACAATATTAAAGCAACAAATATGTTTCACCTGATAGTCAAACTGGTTCACTGGCCCCATTGCAAAGTTATCGGGAGGTCCCCCAAAGTTGTGATTGTTCTGGTTAAATATATGCCTGTTGTCAGGAGTAAATTCCCCACTGTCCTGACTGTTGCTGTCTTCAGACGGAGGAACAATTTCCATTTGACCTGGGGTTGGAGTCATCCACTGCTGATCTGGAGGTGGGTGAGGGGGTTGGTGAGGCATTCCCCATTCTGTTTAGGATTTAGAATACAGTTCAATACCAAGTTAGTATAATTTATATGAGTCACCAATCACTCAGTGTTCTTATATCACAAGGTTCCCCACAGCATCACAGATGATAAGGAAGAATCATCAATCTACACACTATTATACCGCCTCAGTAATTTCTTCAACTAAATGAAGGAACTAAAGCATGCAGTGAAGGGACAGAATTGGACAAATATAGACATGCTGTAAATTTGTTTTTATAAATTTCTAGTGATAGGGAGTTCACCACAGGATTTACAAATTGTTTCAACTGTTAAAAAACTACTCCTACTTCTCTACTTCAACTTTCAAAGCAATGAACTATTTTATTCTTTTGCATAATAGACTTGAAACACCTATTATGGAAAGCAAATGAGTTTGTGAGCAGCACAACCACTGAAACTTATGTTTCAAAGTCTTGTGTCTTGGTAACAGATGATTTCTTGGATTGTCCAATATCTAGCAGAGGTACTAGCATAAGCTATAGCTGTAAGCCCTCAAACATACATTACAGTTGGCTAACAGAGTGAAAAAGGTCTAAGGAATAAATTAATAACCCATGTGGCCATAATTTTTTGGTTGATTTCCTTAGAAGACATAACTTACGTCTACTGTACAGAAACTTACAGACTGTGACAAAGCTACCTTGTAACTTTCATCAGTAACAGAAATAAGGTCACACTTAGTTGATTAAACAAACCTTTTTCCAGAGTCAATACACCTAAGTATTCCAATGGATTGAATTCTTGGTCCTTTAAGGACAGTTTACAAGAATTATTGTTCAAAAAAAATGTATGTGTTAACATTTGACACTATTTAAATGCCCAGTTTACTTCAAGTCAACTGACTTGAAAGCTTCAAGTAGCATACAACACATGCTGTTTGCATTTGTGGAATATGAATCCAATTAATTGTCTGCCAGTTAGGTTTTCAGATTGCCATTTTTTTGGGTTTTTTTTCTTAGTAGTGTGTAAAGGAGTTTTGGATCCAAAAAGAAACTTGGAAGGATAACGAGGAAAGATGAAGCTTTGTAGAAAAAGAGTAAATATGCAAACAGCCATCCAGTTTGTGTGCTGTGACTACTTTACCCCATTAAGAATAACACTGCTTAAACTAAGGAAAAGCTGGGTCATGTCTGCATCAGCACGGTCTTTTATCTGTGTGCAAAAAAACAGGGGAAAACAATGTACTCTTTGAATTATATACCAAACAGGTATCATAACGCATTGGCATACTAAGAAAAGGCGTTACATTTTTCTCACTCCTAGATCAATGATGTTTTCCTGTTCATCATTTTCTTGGTGAGCTTGGGCACCAAACACTTACGATTACCAGCAACACATCTTCATCATTTTGACCACTCTGTGACTATTTGCAAAAACTACCACTTAGGACAACATTCTCTTTCACCTCCTAGAATAAAGAGCATAGGAGGAAGAAGGAAAAGCAAATTTGTCCAATAATGACACAGTATTTCTGTGAAAACCTCTACCTACTATACAGAAACACTATGTGGCAAGTATTCTTGCTGTAAAGTTAAAAATTCCTATGTGTGCCTGTGCCAACAATAACTTGCAACCCAGTGCAGGTAGCTGGAACTTCTGTGAAGCCTTACAGCTACCTTCCTTTTGTTAGGCACATACAAGAACTGTCAATGGCATATTTGGCTTATTTGTATTAAATGTTGCACTTCAACAGATTTGAATAATGACAGTGAAAACTGGGAGTGTTATTCTTTCAACTGTTAACAGAATCAAGCATGAAGTGCAGTTTTCACCAAGACAACAGAAGACATTGCTCTGTATGAGCAACTACCTTGCTCATACATTTGAAATTGTGTTAGAGTGTATGGTGATACAACACAGCTTTCAGAATACAACTTCAGCAACATTCTTCACAGAAAATACCCAGTTTCTACCCCATTCTTATTGCCAGCGCTATCTTAGGAAGTTTAAAAAGAACATGAATTTTTGGACAAAACTGAAGTTTTGAGGAAGTTAAAAAGAAATGAAAATAATCTATACTAACAGAAGCGTCCAACTAACTTTAACTTACAATTACTTAAAAAATTATCACAATCAGATACATAAGTTTAAGAGGGTAAATCTTAAGGAGTAATAAAAATGTATTTTACACACAGAATTTTACTGATCTGTTTTTTTAAGATTTTAAGACACCTAAGCCACCATCTACCAGTTATATTGTGAACTCATTCTACATATCGAGATCGTGCCAGAAGCAGGTGGAAACTGCACAAGAGTAGCTCTTAAATTCTGAGGCCTTCTGCTGCCTTCAGTGCTGCTCTTCCTAGTGCAGTGGGAAAAGCCACAAATCACAGAAGAAGTTAAGAATAAGATCCAGTGAAATAAATATGTAATGAAATTCACACTTTATCTTTCTACAACAGGAATAGAATAAGCCTATTACTGAGTTCTGTTATCAGACCTTTCTGTCTGTACTGTTACCCATTTTGTAGAACACCTTACTAGAAAGTAGCAGCTATATATTTTTAATTAGTCAGCTGGTAGTCTTGCATCTTGAAATCTAAGGACAGGACATTCACACCCAAAAATGTTTCAAAACAATAAAATGTCATCATATAAAAAAAAAAGAACTAACACAAAAGAAAACAGACCTGGCTGCCACATTCTGTTGAAGTTGGGATCCCCCTGAAAATTATTATGGTTGTTCGGACCAGACTCTATTCCTGAAATATCCTGTCCATTTGGCATCATTCCTTGTTGTTCCACTACATTCTGTTGCCCTGAGGCTTCTCGCTGAGCAATCCATGCTTGAGCCAATGCAGCCCAGTCAATTTGGCCTAAAATAAACAGAGGAAATTAAAAAGGTTAGAGTTCACAGATGTGAAGTTTAACACTGTTTCTCAATTACGTGTCTTACTGCTCAAGAGAAATGGGCAACATTTACCTTCAGCAAGAACTGTGAGCACCATTAACACTTATTCAGTGTACAGTAAAAGAAACAAAGCAAATGTCAGCGTACAGACTTGCTGAAGTAATTTCTCTGCATACGTTGAAAATGCCATAAGGCAGGTTATTTTAGGTTCACATTAGCACTGAATGGGTGGTATTAATACACTTTTTTTCATAATTGAGTTAATTTTGACATCAGAAATAAATACACATAGCCTTAAATTCTAAATTAATAGAGATTTGAATGCAAGAAAGATACATAATTAGAAAACGACTTTTCAGTGGATACCCTTTGTATGACCAATGCTGTATTATGTTACAGTTCTCTCCCCATGTTTTTCCTCTACTGCCTTTCCTAACAGTAATTAAATAAATTGCACTCTCAGATGTGAATACTAGTATGTCCTCTGCTCAGCATCAGGTCAGGAAACGTTTACAGAAATTAAAGTAACAGCAAAACCAGTGTGCCTCATCACTCTGCCCTAGTATTAAATACATACCTTCACTTTCTTTACCCCTCTCTCTATTGCTCTTGGTACTTTGAATTGTTGTCATCTCATCCTCAGTTTAAGGTATATTATTGTTCTATTGTTTAAAGTGTTTTGTGATTTTGGTGGGGAAAAAAAATCCAAACAAGAGATCATGATTATCACCCCTGTAACCTAAACCGAACATCCCACTAGTCTTCCCATGAGAGTTTTTCTGTACATACATATATATATGCATAAATCTGCATTAGTACTTCTGCCACACAGGCACTGACTAGAAAAGCAGATTTTCTCAAATAAATGATTCAGCTTGAGTAACAAACTGACAGGGATATAGATTCTGTAAAAGTAAACAAAGTCTAAATGTCGATCCATGTGGCTGGTAAAAAGTTGATAATTTGTCTAGGACAACTCAGGTTGCTTGCCTGTATTTTGCACATTATATATTAATGGTGTGAAACCATTTGGAATCAATGTACATTTTCTACTTTTTCTAGTTCAAAAAGCATCATAAATGTATTATTTTGACAGGAACTACAAAAGGACAACAATGAGTCATGCTCTGTAACAAAGATTCAAAAATTCTAATGACATCAGATTAAAAAAAATTAATCCACAAAGCTTTCTATATACTTACTTGGATCTTGCTGGTGCTGAAATGACTGCATCCACTGCTGTTGGTTCAAAGGCCATTGCTGCCAAGGTTGTCCACCTTGATCCCACATCTTTTAAGTCTTTATATAGTCTATATTTCAACTAAAAATAATAGTTGTATGTTTAAATAGATGCCCATGAAATATCACATAACTGAAACTTACATAATTGCAGATATAGTTAAGCCTTGCAAAGCAAGCTGAAGCAATGCTGGCTTAGTATTTTAAGCTGGAGGAAATGGTTCATCCTTTAGAGTAATATCTGAAAATATTACTGTAAGATTTCAGAAACCTAGTATGCTCTGTATTACTGCAACAAAATTAACCACAAAATGATGTTCAAAGAGAGATATGACAAGTTTATAAGACAAGAACTCATCTGACAATGAATGTAATTTAAAGCAAGTCAAAATATAAAAGGTGTTACTTGGTATCTTTGCCTGCTTCTTAGGGAAAAGATGTGTACTTTTCTATACAAGTGTCATGCAAGGCTGTTAAGCGAGACAGAAGTCACCAAACGGTAAAACACATTGTTAATGATTGCACTGGAGAACTGCACAGGTACAAGATGCTGTCGACATGCATTTTATGCATTGTACAGGCTCATTGTAATTTCTAAATAATATATTCCTTCAAATCTGAGAAAGAAAAATAAATATGACCGCACAATTACCACATGGTCCCCTAAATTTACAAGAAACAATTTTTGCCATGCTGTATATCCTCACTGAGCAGGCAGATGCAGCCCTAGGTCCAGATGGCACCAAAGTTCCACAGCTTTCCTTAAGTGAAGCTCCAGGACCAGCTCTGCAAGAATTTCATGTGGCACAGCAGTCTAGGTAGGTGTGCCTGTAATGGCATTCCAGTTCCTTCCAGTCATTGGGACCTCTGGTGCATACCTAACCTGCTACACATAAAGTACCTGAGAGCAGCCACCTATGTTGCTCCAAACAGCTTTTCTGAAGACAAAGACTAGCCACAGGTCTGGGAACACTTCACTCCAGAATCTGTTCCCAAAAACAAGTATAGGTAGGAATGCAAAGTGCAACTTCCTCTCACCTACCCAGTCAGTTAAGAACTTCTCAACAGGCTTCCCGCTCAATGAATACGTCCTCATGGAATTTAACATACAATCCTTGAGTTCATGTTACTAAAACATCCACCATGTATGTTGTTTCAAACACTCCAAACTTTAAAAAAAAATTCATTCCCTGAGGTCACAGGAGCAGCATACAAGACCTAGTCGTGGCTCGCAGCCAAGTGTGATACAGAAGAGATGAATAGAGCCTGTCTGCTTCAGACCAAACCCGTTCAAAAGCAGCCAGTGCCACTTGGGTGGCCAGCCAAGAACACAACCCCAGCTGCTCTCACAGAGCAGGACATATGCAGCCCAGCAGACAGAGCCTGCTTTCGGCAGACAGAGAAAGCAATTACAGTGGATCCTGCCTGCAAAAGCATCTTGTGCTTAGTGCTTTTCCACTCACACAAGTAACTGCATGACTGCATAGGAAGAGAGCATCACTCTACAGAAGTGCACAACACAAAGAGCTGGACATAGCAACAAGGGTGCTGGGCCATGCAGAGAAGAACACAAGCAGATATTTTGCATAATTCTGTCAAATTAAATCCCATATCTGAAAAATTGTAGATCACCTTTGTTTTGAGAGCACTTACTTTCAACACTGTACAAAAAGTATGCATGCATGGCTCCAAAAAATTCAGTTGCAAATGCCTTTTTAGGGGGGGGGCTTTAAACAAGACCAGATCAACTTTGACAACAGCGGGAGCATTAGGCAAAACCTACTTTATTATTTTCATTATCTTCTCTTGCCAAATTACATATGGGGGGGTTTTCAGATTTCACTAATATTTTTACAATATTCAAACATTTAATAAGTGGAGACCGCCCTTTCTTTTGTTTCCTTTTTTTTTTAAAATTTTGATCTGTACCTAGGAAATCAACTTTCTTACATCAGTTGAGTGTACAGGTAGCTACTAATGCACTTAATGCAACATTTAAGATGACCTTGCCACAACTAGCTTGCTGGGTATTCATATATACATATTTCATATTTATGAAGGTATGAAGAAGTAACCTCACATACTATTTTCACCCTAAAGTAAGAAAAAGGTAAGTAACTTTCTTCCTCCCCTCAGTTCATCTTTCCATCCAGAATACAAATTTTTTCAATCGTCAAAGTAAACTTGTTTACATGGTGCTGCTTTTTTTTCCAGCTGTTAAATAACATCCACAATAATAAAACGTATTTCAGTAATTCTGGTAGCACTTTTTACCTCCACGCATGGTATGTTGCAACAAGTTTGTGGAATTACACTAAAATAAACTCAGCAAAGAGTTTAAATTGTTATACTAATAATGTAAGAGACGGGTTTGCATATAACTGAATGCAAAAAAAATGTAAATAAATATTGATTTCTCTTATGAAAGTGTAACAATATTAAGAGCACCTCTGCAAATTCAACTGAATTGAAACCTCCTACACACAGACTTACTTGATAGGATCAGATGAGCTTTATTTTTACTGAACTGGCTCCATCTCTGTCCTAAAGTCTTAGGCTTTCTGGACTATTTTTTTTTAACATCTTCCAGCTAACACAATTATGTATCTGTTTCTCAACTGAAATGGACATTAGCATTCTAGCCTTTATTTCTTTAATCTCAGGCCTTGATCCTCACTATGGACAAACGGAAGTACTAGTTTAGATCATTAAGAAGGTCTAAGGCAAAAAACGCCTCCAGATCTCCTCAGTATAACCTGCACTCAAGACAGCCAACCTCACTATTATTTTACAAGGTATTCAAATAAACTTTGTGGGGGAGATAAATTACACTGCAGCTGCATCAACTGGCATCTGAAGTGATAACCAAGAGACACAGAAGACAGGCAGTGACCTTAGACAGCAGAAGCATTCATTCCCTTCCTGGCTTCCCTGTCAGCAAATTATCATGCCCCAGAACACTGAGGCCAAGCCCACACCCCTAAGGGAAGTGGTGCTGAAGGACCCTACCATCTACCCATTAGAGAACAGCACTGACCCAGGCCACCTAGCACTCCTTTGGGCTGCTTCCAAGAACATTCAGGTGCCAGCACAGACCTGAGACCCAGCAGGCACTTAGGAGGAGTCCATCCTGGTTTGGAAGGTCAGAGGCGTTCACTTAGTGCCAGCTGGCTTCAGAGCCACAGTAAAAAACGCAGTTGTGTTTCAGTTGTTAGCATATATATCTGCTTCTCTATTGCTCTGCAACATAATATGGCCCAGTCTCCAACTTTCCCTAGAGAGATTATTTCACCTTATTACTGCTATTCTGGGGAGAGAAATCAGGTGGGGAAGTGCAAAGCAATAGGTCAAGGCATGGGGCTGGTTTCTATTTTGATACACAACAGTATAACAAGACAGAAACAACAGTGTAACACACTGAAGAATTTCAGCATTTGATTAATTCAATTTATGCCATCCAGAGGAGACTGATTTAAAATCACTCCCATTTGAAACTGCTAATTTTAGTTTGTGATCTGTACTTGAAGGCTTTTAATTATGTATTGCATTTGTACTTCTACTGTTTTCCTGAAGAAATGTTGATTTTTCATAGGTTGGCAACTATAAAACATGCTGGCTTTCAAGTACACAGATTTATTACCAAATGCAATGTAAAGATGTTCTTTACTAATCAGAAATATGTACTATACAAATGCTTAAGTAGTGACATCACTTTTTCTATGCAACTGTAAATGCAGAAGCCCTTTTTCAAAACAGGCCAGAAGTATTTCTAATTTTCTGTTTATTTCAACTCATCTCGGTTATTGAGCAATGTGTTTCTTACAGACACAGGAACTGGATACTGAAGTAATAAAATTAGCATCTTAAAATCTTTATAAAACCTTAACATATACAGGGTAAAAGAGAAGACCATAGGTATTCAAATATTTTAGTACTGAAGACTACATGATGTATTTTAGAATACACTGCTCAGAGCCAGTGAACAGAGGGGGTTTGTTCTAAAGCTTCTATCTGTATGGTGACCTGGAACAGCAGGACACCGTCATTTTCTGAGAAACAGACTCCCCTGCTTTTTTGTTCTCCACTTGTTTTCCCACAATTTTTTCCAAGTTTTTGCCAACTGGTATAAGGTGAACATGAAAAAGGTACTTGATACAATTTTTTTTCCCTTACTATAGGGACACACTGGCATTTAAAGATGGTTCACTGCCTTCAAAAATTGTTTTGCTAAGCACTACAGTGTTTAATGGCTTCATCAGCTTTTAAGTTTCACAGGCAAAAAAAACACTCTGGCTTTAGCTCTTGTGTTTCAGTTGTCATGTTCTGAAAGGTAACTAAACAAGTACTTAGGCTATTTGATGTTACTCTTTTTTACATAAAAGTAATGTAACTTTGTATTCTGCTTGTGAAACTTCATTGAGTTTGCAAGTTTTCAGCAGAATCTCAGCATAATCCCATCAGGCATCACTGCCAAGTTTCCTTTGCTAGTAATACTATTTTAATGATGCAAGAAATAAAAACAGATCAAGCCAAGACATACAATAACGAACGAGATGCAAGAGTTACCAAAACACTTTTGAACCTCAATGGCAAAAACTGGAAAGGGCACAAACTACTTCAAAAAGAACTCACAACACCGTGAAGAAAACATCGCCGGTTCTCAGTAATTTTAAAACTATTGCAAGGGATTCACCCCCAGTACTGAGGCCAGGGAGGAGAAAACAAACCCCAAACCAACAAACAATGCCTCTCCCCACCAAATCAGTAACTTGAAGGCTTGAAACAGCTGAAACCTCTTGTACTAATGTACAACGTCAAGAAAGCAAACATTATTTTCCTGAGACACAAATAATAGTTAATAATGGAGAAAAGAGAATCAACATCCTCTCTCACCTAATTAAAATCTGCACTGCCAAAACTAACTTTGGATGTTGCCACACGAATTATAAACAAATTTTAATTTCTTATGAAGTTACCAAATCAGCATCACCTGAAAGAAAGAGGCTTCATCTAAGGCAATGGACAGCTCTAAGCCAACTTCCCACTAGTGACACAAGGCCGAGTACACAGCAGAGCATCCAAACCACAGTGAAACAAGCTTTATTTTCCCACTGAAAGAGGGTGGGAGGCAGAGAGGGAAGGATAAATATTGGCTAAAATTACTTAATTCGAACATCAGCAAGACACTAAAAGTGGGGTGCGTCAACTGAGAAGTCATTAAGACATACTGGTTCTGACATCAATACTGCACACAACAGGTTTGAAAGCAAACAGGTTCAAAGAATGGATCCATTTTACAGGTACCTACTTACAAGGGAAAATGCAGCTACTACCCTCATTTATGATGATGGGTTATGTTTTTTTTTTACTCAGCTGTTCTACCAGTTCAATTGGACATAGCCTTTTTTGCTTTCTCTCTCTGTCTAGCAAACAAGTAAAACAAAAGAACATTTACTGGTGCTTCAAGAGCTGTTCCCTGATGTCCGATCACGAACCTGAATCTATTAAAGATCTGTTTACCAATGAAGAAACAGAAGCCAATTCAGGATTATTTTTGTTTTATACAGAAGCACCATCACATGAGCAAAACACTGTCAACTTGCATTTAATTTCAGTTACACGTACTTAACTTATTAGAAAAAGTTCATGTGATATCTCAAAATTTGGCTGGAGTTTTTAAGAGCAAACATGTTCTGAAATATGTTCTTTTGCATGTTGTTTATTTAAGAAAAAAAAATCCTATTCAAAGACTGGACCAGGATCTGCTGAAGTTTTATTGAAGTAAATTACTGGTACAAAAACTGCCACCCTTGAGAGGATTGCTGAGGAAGGCTTCTCTGCTGACTATAAAAGCTGAGATAGCAACATAGATAGGACTTACCTTGATCTCCAACAACTTCTGAGAGCCAACAGCACTCAGAAAAAAATTTACATTTGGTGTCAAACTCTCTACTCAGTATTTAACCTAATTTTTTGTTGGGTAGAGACAGAGAAAGAACAAATATTTTAAAAGGCACCTTTTCACTCCTCTCCTTGACTCTGACTTGCATCTCCGCTACAGATTACCTCTCAGTGTTAACTTATTCTTTTAGGAAAAAGAGGCATCTTCTTTGACCTCCTTGTTCGCATAAGATGTTTTCCAACACAGCTGTATGATGTGCCCAGACACACCGCACACTGAAAAGCATACAATTAGAGGTACTTACCAGTAAACAGTTTTGAGTGATAATTCACAAGCTCACCTTTAACTCTAGGAGACTCCTTCCAGCACTTCCCACAAAACACAGTTTTCTTCAAGCAAATTAGATTTTGACACCAATGGGAATGCACCTTGTCAAGAAGAGCATAGTTTCCTGAGAATTTCCCAATGGTACAGCGCTTGGTGTGGGCCCCTGCAGCTCATGCCCACCGACGTTAAAGACAGGGACATTTTTTAGACAAGGCCACCAGCAGGCCTTGAGCACTAAAAGATTCAGATTCCTCAGAGAACTCTACAGCGGCAGTTTCATAGTGTAAGCTCATAACACCTGCTGTCCAGTTCAACAGCGCTTGTGCAACTATGCTCTGACCTCTCAACAATGGGAAGGAGCAGTCTTAGGGAGTGAGGTTCAGTCCCTAGAATGACAAAAGACAAAGAATCTCCAGGATAACAAGCATGTTATCTTCCTTACATGCTTTATGACATTAACTTCAGCAGAACTGAAAAATAACATTAAATTTCCCCTGCAAAGATAATCAAGATCTGTCCCTAAATGAAATTTAATAGGGTTAATGGATAATCTGAATTGCTCCAATTCATGCAGCTAGTCCAAGACAAGAAACACAGACTTAAGGAGTTAGCTCAGCTCCAGAAGGGCATCACGAAGATAACTAACCCAGCTGCCCAGATGAGCACATCCTGCAGACACTTTCTTGCTCCTCCTAAGAAACTCCCATCACTGTGACAATATGCTCCTCCCCAATATGAATGTCACACAACATCCAAACTATGCAGAACATTTTACACATCAACAGCTTCAGCAGCAGAGATACGGATTCCAAATGACTTTCCAGGAAATGAAGTATCTTAGCAATGAAAAACGTCTTTGGAAGATGAAATTAAATATTTGTTAGAAGCTAGACTACCTCAACTTCTAAGAGAACAGTAGAGAGCCTAGGACTCAGGTTGTCCCTAGGAGGAGAGTGGCATTCACCTTCTGCTGTATCATAAGCTGAAGAGATCAGGGTTAGGAACTCCTACATCAGATATAAACATCATTTGACAGATCTTCAGGATCCAGCAGTCTGGTTTATTCAACCCTATAGACAGGTGGACACATGACTCTGGAACCTGTAGAACCACAGCCAATAATCAAGTGCTTTCTGATGCTGAGGAGAGGCTGTTGCATCACCTTTCTGATCACATGACTCATCATTCCTGAAGAGCAGGTCAATGTATAACACAAAATGGCCTGACAAGTTTTACTTGTAAACTGAGCTCTAGTACATGGCTGCAGAAGTTTTTCTGGTGACTTAAGATCTTGTCTTGCAGGCATTCCCAACAGGCATTGCATTTTAGCAAAGAAGTATCCATTATATAAATAAACAAAGAAGCTGAAACCGCAGGCCATCATGAACACTTGGAGAACCCCTACATAACTAGTCCCAGCACCCCAGGGTTTAAAGACAACATGCTCTTTTTGATACTCCATTCATAGGTCAGATATCCACGTTAAAACAAACAAACAAAAACAAACAACAAAAACCCCAAAAAACAACAAAACCCCAAGCAGATGTCCCATCTCCTCTAAGATAACCTGCCAGTACAGTCATAACTTTTTGACTATATTTACCTCTACAGAGTAGCTGAAGGGAAAGGCTTCAAGAGGTAGGAGTCCTGGTTTGCAATAAACTGCATGTACTGGTTTTGAAACAAATTAATATTAAATAACCAGTGCAATTAGTTAGGTCATCTTCTGGTGTGAGCTTAAGACAATACAAGCAGCAAAGACACATCAGTCTCTGATGCTCTTTGCAGAATTTCAGGCCTGCAGAAGTCATCCTCATCACACCTTGAGAAGGATTTCAAAAGCATCACATTCTGTGGACATGATTTAAAGGAAAATGGAGATGTCTTAGAAACAGAGCTCCTTGGAATACACAGATCTTCCACCTTACTCCAACGTAAAGTCTTTTCCTTTCATTCAAGATAGTTGATATGGACTCTGTGGAGCATTAGCATAGTGACTGAAGGCTTTTTATGAATTTCCATGATGAATTTTGTGGAACTGTTCAGTTGCAAACAGGATAAATCAAACTATACAATAACAACACCTGGAGCAAAGCAGTTAGGAGAAAGACAGGAATCAGTCCAGCGCCTTCAAGAGTTCAAGCACAACAGTGTTGCTTGAGGGTTGTTTCCCCCACTCCCCTTCCTGCCACTGCGCTATTGCTTCAACAGGGTCACGATAATGCAGACAACACTGCTGAGGTTGGAAGGACAAGTGGATAAATACTCTAGGGATACAACACCAATAGTTCACGTTTCTCCCAAGGAGCTACACAGAGCAGCTGATCTATGGTATTATCAATAACCAATTGAGATGGATTCTGAAGTCAATAAACGACACATATTGTACAATCTGCAAGACCATCTATCTCAATGTACTCCAAACTGGAAAGAAATGTAAACAGAACACTTATTCCATGACTGTATCACTGTAATAAAGGCTACTTTCCTGTAAAAATCCATACATTACAGGTGTGGCTGAAGAGAGAACTGCAAAGGAAAAATGGCCTCACAAACCCAAGGGAGCCCACCTTCCAAGAAGAAAAAATAATGCAGAATGTATCAGCTGGTGGCCTTGACATGGGAGACCCAGGCAAGTCAGAACACCTCTGAAACTGAAAAGATCTGGGAGTATGGAAAAGCACTGCATCCTATGCACTTAAGACAGGAACAAATCCTAGAAGTTACTACAGAGGGGCTGCAGAAGCACATTCAGAGTCAAAAGAAATGCATACCGCCACTCAGACAAAAACATACCACCTTCCATTTTATTTGGGAGAATTAGTATTTACTACTATATTATACTCCTCATCCAATTAGAAGATTAAATATTTATGGGATGAGTTAAGTCTGCAATCAAGCAGAAAACCTCAAAGCACCTGTCTTTCCTGCTACTCTGTTTGACCCATCGCACCTTTTTGGCAAAGACTTCTATACATCATCTACAGCACTACCCAAAATTGTTGGAGGCATTTAATGCCCAGAAACTATGCATCTTTTCTCCTCCTGACAACCAAAATCTACACCAATGTGCCTGCTGGGGTCTGTTAGCAAGAGATCCCGCCAAAAAGCATGTAAAATTCTTCCAGCCCATTTACAGCTCTGTATCACTAAAATGCTGGAAGTCAACTTCAGTTACTCCACTCCATTTTTTTAACATCAGAGCTGTTCTTTCTCAGATTGAAGAATAGACATTTTCCAAATGTGCAGTCATTATCCAAAATACAGAAACAGAAAAAGGACTGATGAAAACAACTTGGTTGGTTATCTATGAAGTTTTCCAGAACCTGGTTCACACATCAGCACATCTGCCTAGTATTTACAGTGCTACCAAGATGAAGTAGGCTGAACAAAGGCCAAATTAAAAAAAAAGAAGTACTATGAAATCTTCAGCGAGCCATTCAAGCAGTATACTTCCAAGCTCTGTTATTTCAAACTTAAATTTATATATCCACTGGGCTGAAGCCAACTCTTTAAAAAGAACAAAAGGACAAGATAATGGCAAGTCAAGTATCATTTACTTATTTTTTTTGCATTTCAGATGCATAAGGACAAACACATGTTCTAATTATCATAAAGCACCAAAGCCACCACTAGAATATTTACTACCAGATAAACATCATAAAAGCTTCAGTAGTTTAAGTCAAAAGCTCTGTTGGGTTTTGGGGGAAAAAACAGTCTTGATCTGATTCTTTTTTCATGTATCATTCCACTGGAAGTCCTGGTGCTAGATTTTCAATTAACCCTGTAACACAGCATTATTTTTCCCCCCAAACTGAACTGTCCATCCGCAACTTCGTCCAGGATGAATATGCTCTGCAGAAAAAAATTATAGTACCAGTAACAAAATAAGCAAACAACTATTTCTCACTGGTCATGAGCAGGTATTCCCCCCCAATCCCAAATACAGCTATCACTTAATAAAGACCTATCAACTAGTGATGAAAGTAAGAATGTTTAGTAACACCTACCCACAGTATTATTTGTCACCAAAGGCAGATTTATGATCACCCTGTACCTCAATCATGAAAAGAAGTGAGACTGGATACTCCTGCTTCCATAGTATCTTTGCACAACCCTGTACCTAACTAAAAAATCACATGTGGTTATGCCTCCACCTTACCACTACAGGTTATAAGATGAACTATCCTCCAAAAATCTGCAGAACTGTGATAAATTTGTGGACTCTTAAGCCCTACCACACCTCTGAGCCCAAAAGAGGAGAAACCACTCTTACCAGGGCAGGAATTTGCATGTCCCGTGAGACAAGGACAATACAGGAAGTCTTGTAATGGCGTAATAGCAGAAATAACAGGTTTACTTCTGTACCAAACAATTTAGGACTCAGGAGGCTTGTCTTCTGATTTGTCATTGAATGGTCAGTAATCCGACTGACTTGACTCTGGATAAAGCCAAGGCTCTCAGTCTCTATTCCACAGTCAGTGGAGCTGCAGCATCTGTCACCCCTCCCCGGAGAGGCACCATCTTTAGTGCAGCTTGACTTCAGAATTTGAAAGGGTTTCTAACTCCTACCAACAACACAGCTGTTTGGCTGGACTGGTATCCCTGTCTTTGTAAAATGATGGTCAAATACTGTCTGCTGGCACACATGCCTTATGTTTTGAAGACCACTGTTCCTCATCTTTGAAAGGTAACTGACCCTTTGCCTTAAAACAAATCCTTTAGGGCAACATTTGCTTCCACACCTTCCAGTAAAGACTGTTACCTTGAAAACATATACAAATGTAAGAGAAGAAATGAACAACAAAGGTGGTTGAATATTCTGCAAGTTGTTACATAAACTTGGTAAATTTCAGCGGGGGTAGCACATCATAGAATCAGTCAATAGTTTGGGTTGGAAGGGACCTTCAAAGATCATCTAGTCCAACATCTTGCATGAAACAAGGTTGCTGAAAGCTCTGTTCAACCCGATCTTGAATATTTCCAATTGTGGGGCACGTACAACTTCTCTGGAAAACCTGTTCCACTCTCTCACCACTCTTATACAAAATTTCTTTCTTATATCCAGTTTAAAACTGTTGCCCCTTGTCCTGGGCTATGGTAGCGAGTCTTTCTCCATCTTTCTTATAGGCCCCTTTTGGGTACTGAAAGGCCCCAATAAGGTGCCCACAAAGCCTTCACTTCTTCAGGCTGAAAAATCCCAGTTCTCACTGCCTGTCTCCATAGGAGAGGAGTTCCAGCACTCTGACCATTTCTGTGTTCCCATCCTTCACTGTAAAAGCCTAGCACATCCCATCAAACTTCACTTCAGCAACTTTCTGGGATTGTCTAAAGAAGTATGGAGAACCTGCGTGAAGTGTTGAAAACACAGTCTTCCAAACCCATGGTCTGTTTGAGGATCCATTTAAAAAAAAAATCAAGCATTTGCCAAGTGACTGAACCAGGTTCAGGTATCTTAAAAACGCTGCTGCGTGTGAGAATATTGCTAATTTTAGTTCTTTGGGGCCCTCCAGTGGAACGAATTCACAGGAACGGCCATGAAAGCCGTGAAACAGCACAAATATCCCACAAATCCATTTCATCCGCAGAAGCTGGGCTGCTGACACAGACAACTACCAAATCCCGGGGCACATGTTGCTTCCCTGACTAGGTGACTGGCTAAACCGAGCAGGCCCTCTCCTCCGCACACCCGGCGGCTCCTTCGGCCCGGCGGGGCCGCACGCGCGCTCCCAGCATCCCAGAATCCAAGCACCGCTGTCCCCGCGGGGCCGAGCGCTCCGCGCCGGCCTCTCCCGGTGCCCGCGGCGGGGCGGCCCCGGGGCATGCGCAGTGTGGGCACGGCACGGCCCGTGCCCCGGGGCCCGGGGGCAGCGCGGGGGGGGCCTG